>JZKD02S1711868.1:187737-228252 GCA_000966675.3 Picea glauca | reverse complement strand
TATCCGCTACATATATCATCAATAAATCATCACCACAAGGAATACAAAGAACACAATATGTATGTACAATTTTCTTTTTATTACGGACTACAATCCTTGGGTTATCAAAAACAACTGAATAGAGTACAACTCTACAAGAGCACTAGCTCTATAATGCAAGACTCAGCTTACACTCTCAGCACCAACTGAGATGAAGCAACAATCCTCAATAGATATCAATATGTCAACATGTACGCGACCTGTTGGTAGTGCAACACGCATATGTATGCGCCCTACCAGTAGTACAGCTCGCATATGTATGCATCCAATCTATACTGCAACATGCATATCACTTCTGAGTTACTTAGGGTTTTCTTTTCAAGATGAACTCAAATCCTCTGCAACCTTCAATCACATTTTCTTCTGTCTCTCACTGTCCAATATGACCCATAACCAATCACAACACATCCAATCTCTCTGACATCTTACTCATGCTCCTCAACCATACAATATGAATGCTACTCAATCATGTATAAGTAATCAACATACTATAGCAATCATATCAGTACTGAATCATAAGAGTGATGCTTATTCCATCAACCAACAAAAACCAAATCACAACATCCATACCAAGAATGCCTTAAGCATTCACCACACAACAAGCAAGAGTATCCATCAAGACAACAATGTAATCATACCAGAGATTCTATGGCAGATCTAAGCCCATAGAATGAAAATATGGAACATGCTTCAGTCTTCAAGAGCCTGGCAACAACTCACACATAAGTCTTCATGACTTCATCCACTGTACGCACTCTGTCCTCATTCATCCCGCGTATGTACGCGCTCTGGCTCACTGTAGCCCGCGTATACCTCAGAAACTAGGTTTTCTAAACTTCTGAAACTTTTGTCATCATGACCTTAGACATGCCAAAACTTTGATGCATCCATGAGATCCTCCAGATCTCCTCTACCTCAGAATGGATCATCAAATATATGCTCAAGAGATCCATTTCACAAGAGACCTTTACCTCTTATTTATACTCTCCAAGTAGCTTCCTTAGAAGCATCTTCTAGGTCACTTTGCCCACATAGCAACTTTGTCCACATAATCACTTATGTTCAAATTTGCCCAATTTGCCACTTGTCCATGTATCCAATATCAACTTGACCACTTAACCCTCTTTCCTTGTTTTAGGGTTAACCTTCTCATAACTTCTTTCCATAAATAGAAAGTTCTTCATTTATTTTATTATTTAAATAATCCTCCTCGATTTTGTCACCTCACTTTATCATTTAAATAATAATTTATTCTTTGCAATATATTTGACTTATTTGACCTTTTGGGGCTTCAAGCCTACATATGAGGGTCCTCCAACTTCGTAAGGCCATAACTCTCAAACCATGAGGATTTATGTAACATTCCACATACCACCGGAAATGGTATGACAAGCACTATCCATCTAGGATAGTTCCATTGACAAATTCACTAATCTTTATCTCATTATTCCACATTTAAGCATGGGTTCTCCAACCATACTTCTAGGATAACTCAACCATAAAGCGTCTTCCCATGAGGGATTTCACCATAAGGGGACCACTTTGGATTTCATCCATTTGTACACCTTATCAATCATGATAAGACAATAATGATTCATCAATCCAACAATGCATCTTATACCAATGAAACCACATCAATCCATCTTCATCTATGCATCATGTATTAATGAAAAGTTAGTGATCCATGTTCATATATGCATCATATCAATGACATCATATGACTATGATTCCATTTTGCATCTATCCATTCTCATCAAGGACAATACATATTATATTTGACATCAATCAATCAATCCTTTGGCATCAATCAATAGTTGACATCAATGAATGACATTAATATATCACTTGACATCAATCAATCAAACCTTTGGCATCAATGAAAACATGATCCAACAGTGGTGTAGTACCTGTACTCAAGTATTCAATGATGTCAACAAAATATTCATCAACTACTTGGACTAAAAATAGTTGCGCATCACGGAAGTTGTCCTCTAAATTTGTAGGTTCCTTGCCATTGGTGATTTTTGATAGGTGACTGAGTCCTGCATTGAACTTCCCTGGTTTGACTATCACTTCAAAATAAAATTCATGAAACAACAGTAACCATCTACAGATCCTCCCCCCCAACATTGGCTTGTTTACTAGGTATTTGAGGGTTGAATGGTCTGTAAACATTTTAAAGTTTTTTCCAAGTAAATAGTGTCTGAACTTCTGAAGTACATATACCATTGCTAAGCCTTCACTTTCTGTAGTATTGTAATTCTACTCTGAATATGAAATTTTTTTTCTTGCAAATGCTATAGGATGGTCCAATTCCCCTACTCTTAGCTGCGCCGGAATAGCTCCAAGTGTTATGGATAATGCATCCACATGCACATGAAATGTGTTTTCCCAATCTGGGAATACTAGTATAGGTGTTGTTACCATCTTCTCTTTAAAGGTGTCTAAACCTTGTTGAAAGTCCTCATTCCATAATAATTTAATATCCTTCTTTAATAGTTTCTCCATTGGCACAGTGATTTGCGCATACCCTTTTATAAATTTTCTGTAGTATCATGTATGTCCCAATGTTTCTCTTAACTAGCGCACTAATTTTGGTGGTGGTAAATTAACAATGACTGCAATCTTAGCAAGATCCACCAATACCCCTTGTTTATAGACTATATGTCCCAACAATATTCCAAAAGGTGTCCCAAAAATGAACTTCTTGATATTCAATGATATTTAAAACTACCTTCATCTTTCCAACATTAGCCTTAACACCTATACATGATCTTTCAACACACTGTAGATTGTCCAATATCCAGATACACTTCCAAAAATTGATGTATGAACTCCTTGAAAGCGGCTATTACTACCCTTGAAAATATAGCTGGTGCATTCTTCAACCCAAAAGGCATGACTGTATATAGATAGAAGCCCCATTCTGTGGCAAAAGTAGTCTTGTACCTATCTTCTAGAGATATATTGATCTGATGGTAACATGAGAATCCATCTTTAAATGAGTATGCTTCTTGGCCTCCCACATTATCTAATACCTCATTTGTGAAAGGGGTGGGAAAAGGGTCATGTAGGTAAGCATTATTCAGTTTCCTTGGATCCACACAAATCTTTATCCCTCCTTGTTTCTTTTCCTGCACTACCATAGGGCTTATCCATTTTGATTCTTCTATTGGTTATATGATACCAACTTCCAACATTCTGTCAATTTCTACTTTAACATTCTACTTATATATTGGATTTAGTCTATAATTTTGTTGTCTGACAGATCTAGCCTCGCGTTTGAGAGGTATATTCATCTCTCCTAGCTTTCCTACTATTCCTTTAATTTTTCTAAAGGTGGTTGGGAATAGGTCACTCTACTCGCACAGTAACTACGCTATTCTTTCTATTGTTTGTTCATCCCAGTAGTCTCCAATGTTGGCTATTTTGGGATTCTCAGCTATCCCAATATTGAATTTCTTCACCTTGATCGACGCAGAAAACACTTATGATTCCAAAGATGGACCTTATACCTCTATTTATCCTTCAATTTATGTAATCTAAATGTTTCATGGGTCATCTTCATCTGGTGCTTCTTCCTACACATGGTAGCATGACAATAGTTCCTTAAATGTATGTATGTTCTGTTGTTGATACTCTGTGATACGTTCAACCTATGGTTCCTTAATAAATATCACCCATGTTTGAGTTTTGAATCAATGTTGGGGTTCTCATGTTCAAATGAGAAAGTGACTATAAAATTATGTTGAAATGTTTTCCATTTTGCAGTGCCTCTGCGAAGTTCCTAGTCTACATACCAGTTTGCTAAAATTCATTCCAATGTGTGAATGAAGTGATGAGGCCATTCATATGGTGGTGTAATTTTCCATAGTATTTTTCACTTCTCCAAGTGTTATGTTGGTGTCCCGTGTCCATCATATCTCTGCATCTCATTGTTTCCCTGTTCTGCACCAAATCTAATGTGCAATAATCGCTTACATTGGTACCAGTCCTTAATTGTCTCTTTGTGTGCACCCAACCATCTTGCAGGTGTTTCCTTGAGTGCTATGTCCAGGTCTAATAGCCTCTGATTTTCTAACACCTCATCTTCCTATCTTGTTAGGAATTCTTCTAAATCATTGATGCCATGGAAACTGGGAGGTTCTCTGATTTCTGTATCCACCCATCTTATTGTGCGGTCTATTCTTGCACACCATCTTTTGGATACTTCATGTAATCTCTATTGACAATTCTCTAACACTGTATCTGATTCTAAAGAACATGATGTGATGCTTCTCCATCTAAGTACTCCATCTGTGGTTGGTTTAACATAATCTTCTGCGTGTGCGATGGTTTTGTACAACTGGTTTATCTCTTCTAAATCTAGACAAGTTGGTTCTACAAAACATTCTCCTCTTGAAGGGTCTAATGGTGCAACAACTCTGTATTCTCCTGACTCGAATTTCATCTTTCTTATATTTAAATTGATTATGGCCTGGTTATCAAATGTCTAATCTAGTCCAAGCAATGTTGGATAAGCTGTTGTGCCATCTACTATTTCAATGACTTTGAAGTTTGACTTAGTGCGCACTCTGTCCAATTCGGTTGTCACTCCTTTAAGCCTCCCAATTGGAAGGAATCTTTGTTGGTTTGCTAGCTTCAACTGAACAGGTGAATATCCTAATGTGGGCTCTCCCATACATTTTCATGTCTTCCTGGGTAACACATTTACTTCAGAGCCTAAATCCAGTATAATATTTCCCATGTTGAAATCTTTAATGTTGGCATTCAGTCTGAATTCTCTTCTTGTCCTCCTTTTTACATGGAGGTGATTGACTGTTCTATGTTTTAATTTCCCCTCAGTGCTTGTGTTAAATATATCTAGCAGATTCTATAATATTTTAATAGATGATGGATATTTGAATAACTGAACATAAGATTGCAGAAAAGTTTAGATATTACTTACTTGGTCTCCAAGGTGTACTTTGCTAGTGTGGTCCATTTCTAACGCCATTTCATACGTGAGTATGGCTTGAGTATGCTACGCGGAAGATGTAGACACAACATTCTTCTTGATAAACTCTTTTCTGGCCTCCTTGAAGGTTTCATTCGCTTTCCCTGCATCAAACTGTTTTGGTGTCTCAGTATTCTTTTTCACCCACTAGTGTTGTATTGGCTCTTGTCTGACTATGTCATCTCCTGTTTTATCACCTCCACGCATGACTATGTTGATATTTATTCCATCCTCTCTAGCTTCTGTAGATATCCACTGTACATTCTGATTGTTCTGATTCCTCTTCTCCTGGATCTTCCCCAATAGTGTCGAAAATTCTTATGTGTCATGATCTGATGCGTAACCATACATACATGTTGCAGGTGGAAGTGGACATTCTCATGCATAGTGTCCTATTTTTTGATAGTTATGACATACCACCAGTCCTCCTCCTCTTCCAAATCCTCCTCTAGCTCATCCTCCACCTTTGTAGCCATCTCGATCTCCTCGCAGTGCATTGTACTAAGGTACCTGATTATAATATGGCTACGCGGTATTGTACTGTGGTTGTGTAGTGCTATATTGTTGTTGTGCAGTGTTATGTCATTGTTGCACAATGTTATATGGGGATGGTACTTGGTTAAATTGTGGTGAATCTTTCCCTATCATCATTTATGCCTGTACTCTGTAGGTGTATGACATTATTTCCCTCATCAAGTCCATTGTCCTACAATCTTTGTCATCATGACCCACAGATTTGCAAAAGTTGCAATATAAGCTCTTGGGTATTGCCTGATACTTCTGCATCATTGGACAATGATATGGATCATGTCCATGTGTTTTATAGATCTCACACCATGGTCCTCCTGTGGTCAAATGGTTTCGTATCCCTGTTACCATGTACTGCATGAATTTTGGTCACTCATTCTTGTGATGTCCTTCCGTCCTACATGTGGTACACCAAACAACTTCTCTTTTGTCCTTACCCTTTTCTGGTTTAATTGAAATGTTAAATTATTTAGATCCTCCTTCAGCTCCTATATTGTTGGATCTGTCTTCTGGTATGGATTCTATTCTAGTTGTAAGGCTGCCTACAGAGCCTCTTCTTGAGTTAGAAGCCTCTTTTGTCTCAAAGGGAATTTTAGGTGTGGTAGTATTGAATTAACAAATAGATTTCTATGCTACATATATGTCATGACATACTTTATCTTTTCCTTCAATCGTTTGAATCTCTGGTCAATCTCCCAAAAAAATTCTCCTGGTTTCTATCTGATCTCTATCATCTCATTCATGTACTGATCCTCTGAACTAGGATTTTGGAATTCGTTTATCAATAGGTTCTTAATATCTGCAATCGTCGCCTGCAGGGGTGTAGACCGATTGGAAAGTGCCATGTAAATGGAAGGAAATATGTAAAGGAGGTCTCAAGTTCGATTCTCACCCTGATTTACTTGTGCTCCATGCTTGCGGGTTGTGTGGTGCACCTGGGGTTATAGTGGTAGCAGACGGGTATCGACCACGTGTCACACAAGTACGAGAACCATGAGTTATCGATTCCCCTAGTATAATATATATATATAATCATCCTTGTTGTTCCTGGTGGGTTGTTTATAGTCAAGATCACGTACCAATCTAGTGTGAAGTCTCTTAGCGTAATAAATAGCTATGCACATTTTTTATCCTCATATGTGATTTTTTTTGCTTCCTAGATATTCTCACAGATAAATAAGTGCTTCTCAGGGTCCTCAGATGTCTCTCCTTTGAATTATGGTAACCTAATGGTGGGATGATGTCCTTCCATCCTGAATGATGAACTACTACCTCCACGTAATGTAGATACTTGACTACTAATTCTTGAACTAGTTCCTCTAGTTGATGTACCTTTTCTAGAAGTGTTTCCTGTTGTCTTTCTTCCACTAAATTCAGGTTGTCTAAGAGGTGGTGTTCTTAATGGTGTATTACTCGCACATGGGTTTATGGGTTCCACACTGACACTAACATGGATGTGAGTTCTACCTTTTATTCCTGCCCTTGGATCACCTGTCTTCCTTTCATATGTTGCGTGCAATATTTACTCAATCCACTCCATACCATAGAGATCCTATACCTCTTCTTCATCACTTTCCAAGCACTCTCTCTCATATATGGCTCTCTTCTTATTGTTTATCTTTCATTGGTAGGGTGCTCCACTACGCGTATTTCCAGTTGTTGCCATTATTTTCTGTATCTGATCTTTCTCCATCATGATTGGGCCCACGGCTTCCTTATTTCCCTTATCCATTTCTCCTTCCATCCTTCCATATCTAGTTAGTTCTTCCCCCCTTCCCTCATGCACGTAGGGAAGTTTAGTTGTCTGTTTCCATTGTCATTATACCTTTGTCATATAGAAAGATATTGATTGAAGTGTACAACGATCTAATATACCTACCTTGAGGTCCTCTCAAAAACTATTTCTCTGTTGCGCTATAAGACTTCGCGGTATCTACTGCAAATTATGTGATAAACCCTGCAACAATACTGTCTAGCTAGAAATCTATTGCACGTGTGAATTTTTTTCTACTTGTTGTAATTGTACGATCTATACAAGGTTCCACTCGATCTATTTGATCTGATTCATAGGATGATTTTATTTCATCCTCAACAACAACTGTTGCAATACCTGTAGGAAATCGCAGAAAAACACCTCATGTAGGTCGCTAAACACGTACTTGTCCATATATTTGTGTGGTGTTAACTTCAGGTTTTTGTTATCTTTCTGTGAAAATTCTATCTCTTTTGTTTTCAACCAGCTTTCAATCTCTGCCTTCATTGGGTTCCAAAATCTAAACATTCCCCTCTATTCTATCATTTTCTGTGCGATTCTTTCGCGGATCCCTCTCACTCAATCCTATGCAGTTTCAACCAACAATGGAATCATTTTTTGGTTAGTTCTCTCTTGCTACCATTCTTGGGATGACCTAGGTTCATATATACTATGGTTTCCAACAAAACCCTCTAAAATTATCACCCCCCTGGAAAACCAGAAGGAAATGTAGTACGCGGGGTGCATTGTGTAGTCTCACCTGAGATAGTTCTATGGGTGCTTGCAATGCT
This sequence comes from Picea glauca, assembly GCA_000966675.3. Taxonomy (NCBI): domain Eukaryota; kingdom Viridiplantae; phylum Streptophyta; class Pinopsida; order Pinales; family Pinaceae; genus Picea; species Picea glauca. The sequence goes on along the minus strand of JZKD02S1711868.1, from coordinate 220,145 downwards.
CAGATGCTTGCATCTTGAGAATGAGTGGGGATCTGTTATTGTATTTCTTTGTGATATTCATTCATTTATTATATTCTTTATTCATACTACCTATCTCGTCATACATACATGCAAATCAACAGTTCTAAATAATCCATTCATGCATTTATCTAAGATTTAACCATTGAATGTAAAGGAACAAACCATGATCATTCCACATAACACATAAGCTACCATGGTTCACCCCCTCCTAGGCTACGTCCACAAAGATTTAACTTCTTAGGCTCTTTTATTATAGTTATGTAGTGTATGTCACCACACGCATTACAACTCTGTTCATACAACCTCATAAGAGACTCCATGACCTTTTTGAGGTTGACTAGACCGCACCAAGCTCCTCAACCTATGATGTAACCCTCAAATTTGAAATACTTGACTCTCCTACAACTCAACAAATTACAAAAATACCAGACCTTATAGTCATTTCCCTAGCCAACACGAAAAGATCAATGCTCTCTCACACTCACTCACTACTCATCCCCTCTCGACCTCCTAGGTAGTTCTCCTCTCTTATTTTTGGCTCATTGAACATTACAATATCCTACCAAAACCCTAACCCTAATGTGGTTATATTTTCCTGCATGCACGCCATGCATGCCTTCCTTGTACATGTTGATTTTCCTTAATTTTTGGCACCACTACTTTTCCGCAATTTTTGACGCCACTACTTTTCCATAATTTTCGGCGTTGCTTTAATTCCTTCAAAAATTCTTTGAATTTTCTCAAAATTGACCTACACCAACATGGACCTTGAGAGGAGTGTCCTGAGGAGTAGGGGTGTTGGGTTTAGGGAGGGAGACAAAAGTGTGTTTTTTTTTCTGGGCCAAGATGACCTGGTGTGCCTCTTTGGTATGCTTAGTGGCTTCCAACAAAGTCTGAGGGAGAGTCATGATGAACTGGGCGTGAATTTCATCCTTGATGCCACTGATAAACAATTCCCTAAAGAAACCATATGTCATGCCCTCAATTCAGAAATCCAAGTTCTCAAAGGTGGCAGTAAAATATTCCACTAGTCTACACTATTTCAACTTGGTCAGACATCCTAAATGGTGGGTGTCGATATCAAAGAATTCATACATCTTTGCAAAAAATTATAATCAAACAACATACCCTTGGCATGCATTGTGATTCCATTTCCACCATTTCCATCTTTCCAGATCCAAATAGACAATTCCAGAATGAAGCTTGATTAACTCATCAGTGATACAATGCAGGGAGAAATGGTGTTCCATCTGAGTAACCCAAGATTGTGGATCTGATCCATCAAATTTGTTGACCTCAACTCTAGGGATATGGGGGTCACAAGGTAGGGAGTTAGAATGAGTGTAGATATTGTTTGGATTCAACACCTTTAGTATAGAGAGGTGGGTTAGAGGAGGAAGGACCCTGGAATTTGTTCGTGAATTCATTGACAGTGGAATGGACTTCAATGATTTGGCTACCCAGCTAGGATTGGATGTGGTCCATATTTGAATGAATGGTCGGAATGTCCCTATTTACTTGGAACTGAAGGGCACGTTCATGGGTTCAATTTCACCTAACAACAGCAAGGGGTACTCCCCAGTATATGGTCCCAATTAGACTATACATTGTTTGGGTTAGGAGTCCCATCGGGAATTTGGCACAGCTACCATTTATTACTATCTTTTGATTTTCATACCGGTTACAGTCCGATGTACCGATGAAATGGGTGGATGTAATGCAGATATGTAGATGAATACCATGTATGTAAAGACAACTAGTCTATTACTAATCTATGCTAACCTATCCTAGCTAAGAGCACACTAGAGAAACTAGTGAGTTATAATGTAACCAAAACCTTACACGACTTTTATACAGTTAGTTGTAACAAAAGAAGGGGATTGGATACAAATGCATACATATGTATATAATCAGAATAGTCTAGATCAAAACAATGTTATGTTGTAATAACTGAAAATTCTCAAGGCATTGAAATATTCAAATAAATATCAATAACTACAGAATGAAAAATATTGTATAAGAATTAGTCTACAACAAACAAACATCCTTATAGTCCATAGAAACAACAATTGTCTTTACTTGAAGTAGTTCAAAAATCTGTTATGTTTCTACACAGAAAAATCCTTCTATAATATGTTGGTTGTGAGGGCTTCTCAATATTCATTAATAGTGTATAAGTTCTCGAAAAAGTTATTGGGTCTATACAATGCTTGAAAATCCAAAAGTGATTTTTCACAAGTTTCTACTCTATTTTATACAAAATGCTAGTGCCCTTTCACCTTCTTCTTGAAGAGGCAGTTACAAATTGTTTATCTTCTCTATTTTAATGACAAGTGGTAGAAAGGACATAATTTTAGGTGGTTAGAAAAAGTACGAGAGAAAAACATTTTTTTTCCTTTCCCAATGAACTTTTTCTTCGAAGATAAGCTTTCCAAACATCCAACTGGTTATATAGTGACTCAGTTCTCTTGTATGATATTTGTTCCAATGTTACTTCGATCATAGTGATGTTTTCATTAAGGGCACTCATATCCTTCTCTGGCCTTTTCATGTAATCTTGTATCATATTCTGAAGCTTCACTAGCTGTAGTAGATGTTGGTCAAGGTTGTTTCTTCGACTATCTGTCTCCTTTCACTCGTGTTGTCCTGGACTGCATTCACCAATTATTTTGTGACCAAATTCTTCCCAATTTCATCTAATATTGGGAGACAACCATTCCTTATCAGCTCTTGGGAAGCTTTGTGAGTCCTCAAACATATCCCCATTGCCTTGGTTACTTCTTTATCTTCCCTTTGCCCTACCTATTGGTAATGATCTAATGCATACAAGTGTATATTTCTTGCTGATTTTGAGGGTCTATACATCTCTGGAGGCACATCAATATTCTCCACTATCAAGGTATAAATGTCAGCTATACCTTCACAGATAGTGTCATATTGTGTCAACTTCATTTGTATCTGGTTGTTTTGGTCAATAATTGTTGCATTTTCATTTTGGAATAGATGCATATTGACATATATTTCAATGATAGCACCTTCCAAATCATTCCTCACTTTTTATGCACTGGCCTTAAAGTTGAGAAGACTCCTTTCATCAATATTTACTTGTTGGAGCCTCTCTTAAAGCTCTCTGATCCTCACCTTTGTATTGTCTATGATTGCAACCATAAATGAATATCCTATCCTAGATGTTACCATAGGGTCTTCCCTGACATCTTCTGTGACGGGGACTTGAGTAACCAATGACAAAGGGGCTCCTTCTATTGTTGGAAACCTTTGTCAAGCTTTCTTGCACAATTCTACCAGTTTTACTATCATATGTGAAACTTCGTAGATATAATATTTTGGTTTACCGAAAAGGTTCCTAGGGCCCGAGGCCTAAACCACTGTTCATTTTTTCCTCTCCTGTACCTGCGGTGAAAGTTCTCAGGATATCTTATTCCATCGCCTGTGTGTCACCCTCTATATCATCTATATTCTTCTTTTGTATTTCTTCTTCAAAAACGTTATCTCCTACTTCTTTTTCTACTAATTATGCTACCACTCTTGCTGCTTTAGCTAGCTCCTTTTATTTTTCTGCAACAAATTTTACTTTGGGTTCATCTTTTGCCTCAGCTTCGGCTTTAGCTTTATCTTTCACTTCATTTTCTTCCCCGGCCTTTGCTTTGTCGGCTTCTATTTTTTTCTTATTTTTAGTGTCATTCCTCCTTTTCAGTACCTTCTCTTTGTCTCTTCTATTTTTATCTATCGGTGCCCCTTCCTCCTCTTTTACGGAACCTGAATGAGTTGAGACAAATATTGAGGAAGATATATCAACTTCATCTTGTTCTACCTATTTTTTTGCCGCTTCTCTTTCATATTCTTCATCTACGATCCTTCCTTTTGGTTGGCCCCACCTATTGAATATGACTTCAATGTAAGTTTTGGTGTTTTGATGCACTTCCTCTTCTTCCCATAAATCAGTGGTGTATTCATACGAGAGTCTCATTCTATTGAATTACTCTTTGAAGATGTTATTAGGGTCATGTCTCCTGGATATTTCATCTCCAAAGTGGTAGGAAAGTAAGACATCTACTTCCATTTGGGATTGCTTGGTATTTTCAAAAACATAGTTTCCAATGTAAAGAGGTATTGTAGGCCAAATTTCTTTCTTTGATATGTATAACATTCCTCTGACCCCATGTATGATAGTTTGATATGCCACTTCCTGAAGCATTATTTTGTCAGGAACGAACCGAGGGAGTAAGTGGGGTGTTTTTGTCGCACCATATATTCTTATATAGGTATCGTGCTCCATTAAATACCAATCCTTGATCCTTCTTATGACTGTTATCGCCTTGTCAGACATACAAGGTGGGGAGGTGCAAAAAATAAATTCATACAGTGGGGCAAGGAAGTGTTCACAGATTCTTTGATAGTTTGTTTGGTATTTATGATCCCAAAGCACCTTGCAATAGATGTGGATAGTGGCGTCGGTGGGCACCCAACTCCATCCCATGTTTGGGTACCTGTGATTGGTACACATTATTTCTAGAAGATATGAAGACATATGGAAACTAGGAAAGATTATTGGTTGTTCTTATGTAACTGTAGAAATGGAATCCTTGATATTTTCAGACAATATGTCTACCTAGTTGAACGAGACCCCCACATCTGCACATAAATAAATTAGCGGCATGTATGATAGGAGGAAATGTTTTTATCTGGTTCCCCATACAAGTTGCACAACATGGATACCATATACTAGTAGGGTCTCCTTAAATTGGTCATGGGGTATCGACTCTTGGGCCGATACTTGAACTTCTTATATGCTTTATACCATGCTGGGAGTAAATCTTTCGGTGCGAGCTCCAACTCGTTGATGAGTTGAAAATCAATTCTTTTTTTCCCATCTTCAATATGGTAACACTTATCTAAATCATCCGGCCTGAATGAAGCTATAGGTTCTTTACTTGAATTAAAGACATATCGACTATTTATGACTGCATTTTTCAAAATCCAATAAATGGTGTCTGCACAAGAGAGAACCATTGGATGTGTTTCCACCCTGAAAATTCCTGACTTTCTAATGTTCCTAAACACCTGGAGCTCATCTAGTTCCTCCACCTCCACAAAGAAGTTTGATTTATTAAACATATAATATACTTATCCCCATTTTAAGGTTTCTCCATCCTTTTACAAAAGTCTCAATGTATCATCATATATGGTCCCAACACTTTCTGTCTCTATTGTCTATTGGGAGCTGCTAAATGGTTCAGTCCCTTTTTCTTTCACCATTGTCTTCTTCTGTTGTGACATGTTTGAATATGAAGAAAGGATAAAATTAGAGCAGATTACTTGAAATACAGCTAAATGATTGGACAATTATAATAACTACTAAAATTATGAATACATGGCAAGTTGCTTCTTGCAGATGTTAGGTTAATAGTAGACAATACTCAGTGATATTTTGGGGTGAAACGCTTGGGCACCATCTTGGAAAGGAGAAATCAGAGCATCAGAAAACAACTTATGTAATACAAAACAGAGGATTTAGTAGAAACTCCTCCAATCACAATGGAGGATTTGTTACTAACTTCTTTGATATGTATTCAAAAGGGTTGTTGTTTTATCGAGGAGCTCAGAGCACTTACAAGGAAATCCTCTGATCATATCGAAGGAGTTGAAATCAAATCCTTTGATATAATCGGAGGAGTTGTTTCCATTTCTTTCAAAAATGTGTGGGGGGAAATGTTTCAACTCTTCCTAGAACATCATAGAATTTAGTAGTAACTTCTTTGATATTCTCGAAGAGTTACCTTGAAAATATTTGGTTTTAAAGTTAGGGTTTTATGCGAACAAGGAGAGTGATCTAGGAGAAATATGACTAGCATAAAGGAGTGTGAGGAAACCCTTTAACTCTCACTATATTGGGGTATTTTTTATTGGGATGATCCATGGAGGGGGGATATTGCAAGGGTTGAGTGTAAGGATATGGAGAGAGTTCTAACGCAATGAAGGAGAGAGGTCCGACTAGTTGTACATCCTGCGACAAGGAACATCTTAACATAAGATTGGAGAAAAGGGGAGGGTGTGGCCAGGAGTGAAGTGACGAGGAACGGGGGGAGGGAAGAGGATTATCAACCTAAGGAAAAAGGGAGTAAGAAAAAATAATAAACAAAGACCTAACCCTAGCTTGATAAAAAGGGAGAGCGGTGATGAAATATTACCTTGATTATGCCGCCACATGGTGGATATAGATAGGTGAGAGTCTCGAACATTGTTCATCTTGGAACATTTATCTTTGGTTTTTCTCATTCAATTGCAAAAGGTTGAATAACAATAAACTTAACCTTGTTCTGTTTATATAGCCAAACAGTTACTTATGACATTTAATGTCATGGTTGGGATAGGTTTGATTGGAGGAGTTAAGATAAAGCTCTCTGATCAACTCAGAAGAGTTAGGAGAAATTTCTTCAATCAGCTTGGAAGAGTAAGGATATTTTTTTCCGATCAGTTTGGAAGAGTTAGAAGTAACTCCTTCGATTATATCAGAAGAGTTAGAAGTAAATCCTCTGATATGATCAGAGGATTTTCTCCCAACTATCACAATATCATTGTGTATCGAAGGAAAATACAGGAACTCCTACAAACTATTCAAAGGAGTTGAAAGTAACTTTGTCGATTTAAAATTTGGATTGCAACACTAAGTATTATTTGTTTTCCAAGTGAAACATGAATAACCAAAATAATATTTAGATGAAGAAGGATACTTATAAGGATTTATCTTAGGCTAAAAAATAAGGGGGCTCCATGTTTAGGCAAGAAACATAATCAAAAGAAAAATGGAGGGTTGTAGTGCATGTCACAACAAATGAGACACATTGGGTGAAGCCTTGGATATCTGCAATATGATGTCCACACATAATTTTTAGGAAGAGTTATCTATCACATTAAATCATAAGGGAGAAAAGATAGGTCCCATAACTTGCATATTGAAAAAACTGAGGTGATTCAAAAAGGGGTGAGACATTTTATGATTAATAGATTGCTTTCAAATTTATATCCAAATCTCATGGTAAATGGATAAAAATAAGGATGTAGGTAGTAAAATAGGAACAAAACATCAAGAATGTTGAGAATACAAGTCATAATGCATTTCTTTGGTGTTTCTCTACTGCCAGGGAGCGTCTATAGCCCCGACAGAGTCACCCCACTGTCACAAGCCTTGATCCATTGACAAAGAGCATCCATAGCCCCGACGAAGATACTTGCATGTCCCATGTGATTTGGAAATCCTTTCCCCAAGCCTTTACCTTTTATAATATTTGATTCTCTTTTACTTAGAGATACAGGTGGATTGGGGGATTCCAATTAACCTTTAAAGGAACTAAGGATGACACATGTGATGGTGAGATATTCTAATTTGATTATAGATGAGAAAACTTCCTGAGTCACGATCCCTAACCTAATACAAAAATTTCATCTAGACCATTTCATTTAGCTCGTATAACATAGCGATATGTTGCTCAGTGTAGTCTCTTGGATCTTTGTTTTCCCAGTGTCTCTTCATATTGATAAGTTGTGTTCCTCCACTAGATCTTGACTTGTGATAGTGTGTAAAGGGCTTGCATGTCTGGGGAGAGAAGTAGATTTGACATCATATCACATAGACATTTAGGCTCTCTGCACCAGATGTGTTACATGTATACATGTGACTTGCTTTAAGTTGCGAGAAATCCAAAATCACAAAGGGAAGTCATCAAGAAGGAAAAGGAAAAATGCTAGTAATCAAACAAATCAAGAAAACCAACCTAACTAAAGAAGCAAAATCAAATGAAAAACATAATCATGGTTTATTTGTGTACAAGTGATCAGTAGTCTCAATGGATTACTGATATAGCTTTTTAGGACTTGGTCATTTATAGGGAGAGAGTCGAATTCTCCCTGAAGGTTTTGTAATCGAAAAGTGCCTTGGCCAATTTTTTATTTAATGAGGTAAGGGCCAAGCCAAAGCTGTTGAAATTTTGAATGTTTCCCTTTAACTTCATGTGGCTTGTCCCATTTTAAGACTAGGTACCCAACTTGGAATTCTTTCTCACCTACAGCTTTATTATCAAACCAACATTTTCTTGTTTGTTGGTGAGCTTCAAACTTGCTTTTGGTTTTGTCACATATTTCCTCGAGGTTAAACAAGGTATTGATATGAATTTGGATGACAGGGAATTATCTGCATCGGGATTGTTATGTAAGTTGTAGGGAAGGTAGGTAGATGTTTGAGGGAAGAAAAGATTCTTTCCCATACACAAGAAAGTAAGGTGAAGTCTCGATGGAAGCTTTGGGTGTGACACGATCCACCCAAATATCATTTTGTAATGCATTGTGACAATTTATATGGTGATCAACTACAGTTCGTTTAAGGATATGAGTAATGTTCTTGTTTGTATATTCTTCTAAGCCATTTCCTTGGGGATAATAATTGGCTGAGTATTTTAAAATAATCCCCTTTTCCAATGCATACCCAGATAATTTCAAGGATGAGAAGTAAGTAGAATTATCAAATACTAAAGAGTTAGGAATTCAAAACCTCATGATAATGTGTTGCTCAAGAAAATTTATCACTACTTCCTCATTCACTTTGACTAAAGGTATTGCTTCAATCCAACGTGTGAAATAATCAATCACGGTCAGATTATACTTGTGTTGTTTGGACGAATGAGGATTTATCTCACCAATGATATCTAGGCCCCATTTCTCGAAAGGTTCTTCCACTCCTATAGCTTGGAGAGGAAGAGTAGCTTTACATTCCCTCCCCACACCTTTTTGACATGCTTCACAACTCCTTGAGTATGCATGAGCATCCTTGAAGAGTGTGGGCCGGTAGTATCCTGCTTCCAGCACTTTGTGGGTTGTTTTGTCTCCTGAGAAATGACCACCAACTGATCCATCATGTATATCTTTCAGGACATTATCAACCTCTTTTTTTTTGAGGCATCTGATGAATACTCTGTCGTAATTCTTTCTAAACAAGATACCATGTAACAATTGATATTGTAAAAATTTCAATCATAGCGGTCTTTTCTACTTAGCATTGAGATGGTCTAGAGTGGTTCCATATTGCAGATAATATTTAAGATCATTGTAACATGATCCTTCAATGGATGGGACATATGGAACATGTTGTGTATACATTATATGTTCATCTTTCCAACCATCCCCCTCTTGTTTTTCAACATCGGCTCCTTGTGTTACTAATTTACAAAAGACTTTACCTTTCACAATATTGGCTGGTTTGAATTCGAGGTCACACTCTTATAGAGATTTCATCCAATTCCCTTGTCTTTCACCTAGTTCCATTTGAACAAACAAGGACCTTACTTCCTGATGTGGGACGATGATTTTAGTGTGATTTTTTAGGATATAAGTTCTGAACCGTTTGATTGCTTTATGGACAAAAAGGTTTTCTAGACCACTGGAGGATAATTCAGTTTAGCCCCTTGTAACCCAGTGCTCATAAAAGCAACAAGGTATTAATCTCCTTATTCATCCTTTTGTGTGAGCACTATTGCTAACGAGTGATCGAATGTGAATGTATATAGCATGAAATATTTGGAAAAATTAGGAATCTGAAGAGATGATGCATTGGCTATAGCGGTTTTGATGTTTTCAAATGGTTCCTTCTCCATTGGTGTCCATTTGAAATGTACTTCCTTTTTAATCATTTTTTGTAAAGGTTTCACAATTTCGGAAAAATCTATAATGGATCTTCTTACAAAATTGATTATGTCGAAGAATGATTGCATGGACCTCTTGCTATGTGGTGGAGAAATTTGTAGAATGGCCTTGGTTCTCTCCGGATCCACCAAAATCCAGTCTTTAGAAATAACATGTCCTAATAAAATACCTTCTGAAATAGAAAATATAGTTTTCTTGGGATTAAGAGAAATCCCATATTTTCTACATCGTTAAAAAATATGTTTCAGATGTTTTGAGTGCTCTTCTCTCTTTTTAGAATAAACATTGGCGTCATCAAGGTAAAACACAACACTCTAACCAATCAATCCCTTGAAATAAATGTCTATCGCTCTTTGAAAGGTAGCCCCTACGTTCATAAGACCAAAGGGAATTTTTATATAAGCATAAGTCCCCTATTTAGTTTGGAAAGTGGTATTTAATCGATCTAGTTCTACCACAAGAACCTGATTGTATCCCAAAAATCTATCTAATAGAGAGAATAACTATGATCCAAAGACGAGTTGTAGGATTTGTTCCATTGGGGGAACTAGATAGTTATTTTTTCAGAAGTGCGATTGAGATTTTGGAAATCTATAAATATTCTTATTTCTCCCGACATTTTTCTCACAGGAACCATATTAGAGACCCAAGTCGAATGTCTCAGTTTGAAAATTATTCGGGCATATAATAACTTATTGAGTTCCTTCTGAATTACAGGTTTGAGAGTTCGATGTATCTTTCTTAGCTTCTGTTGGAATGATTTTATCCCTTCTTTGATGAGAATCACATGTTGTATAATTTGTGTATCATATGTCTTCAACTCATCATACGTCCATGCAAAAACATCTCGATACTTATTGAATAATTGTGTGAATGTGTATTTCTTTGAATCTGAACAACAAGTGCCCAAGTTAACATATTTAGGTTGCTCAGATGTTCTCAAATTGACCAAGAAATGCATCATAGTATAGTTTTTGGTCTTTGAATTAGCCGGTATCCTGAACTTGGATTGTAAATCAAATAACTTTTCAAGAGTCAAAACATTCTTGACCTTATTAGTTTCTTCTCGATAATTTTGTAACTCTTGTTGATGTAACTCATCATCGATCACTAAATCTTGGAACGTGTATGAATTAGTAAGAAAGTTGATAATTTGAGAGTCATTGTTGAATACTCTCCAACTCGTGACATTGTCAGGGATGGAGGGCTTAACCATCATTTCAATCGAAAAACCATCGCCAAGAGGCATAAACCTAGATGTTGCATTGGCCAAAATATCTGCATCTACATTTTGATTGCGAGGTATAAAATTAATATTAAATGCATCAAATGAATAAATCATATTCCATACCTCTTGTTGATAGGATTTTAGATGCAGAGACAGGAAGTGAATAGTATTTCTTACCTATCGAACAATGATATCATAATCACCAAACGTTTTAAGGTATTTTAACTTGAGGTCAATGGGTTTTTTAAGGCCTTGCACTAAGGCTTCATATTCAACAGTGTTGTTGGTGCATTCAAACTATAAACGACATGATGTGAGCGTTTTTCCTTGGCTGGGCCAATCAAGACACATCCTATGCCGACTCCATCTTATGTTTTAGAGTCATCAAAGAACATGATCCACATGTCAGGAATGTTAGTTTTGTTTGTCAAACTAAATCCTAATTTAGTTAGTACTCGATAGGCGACATTATGTATTCATGGTCGGAGGCCTGATTGTAATTCTGATGGTATTTTAGAATTTCGAGCTTCATAACAACCATAATCAGTTTCAAAAAAACAATTCCCCAAAATAGAATGAGAAAAGACTATGGAATAATTTTTACCCTTCAATTTTTTCAATGTGTGTTTCATGTGTGCTTCACTGTTTACACAGAGTTGATTGAGTTTTCCTTTATAAGGAAGACACAGATGAGACCAATCGGTAGCGAAATAACCCTAAAGTTTGGCTGACCAATCTTTGCTGAAGAGCAAACCATAACTCTCTGGTATGTTGATCCAGATTATTTTTGGCACGAAATGAGAGTGGAGGTATAATAAATAAATGTACAGAGATATATCAGATATCTAATAATATAACATAAATGTACCAGAGATGCAACCATAAAAACAGAGATATAATAATACATAATTTTATATTAATGAGTGAAAATGTACAAAGACTGTAAAAATACAGAGTAAAAGAAACGCTAGAATGGTGGCATCTTATCTCTGAGAAGAGATGTGATGGCTACTCACATCCCATGAGAAAATGATTTACAATGAGTCTCTAAAGTCCTTTTTAACATAAAGAAAATCCAAAACCCTAACCCTGGAAGATGAAAAGCCAATGGTTTTGTGGACCCTTTTTTGGGTAGTTTGGTTGTCAACTTCCCGGGGGTGTAACTTTGGCATATGAGCTCTGTTTGGGGTGCACGATAACTTGTTGGAAATGTCTATCCGAGGAATAGATATGTTGTTGGTAGACTTTGACTTTGTCAACAATCTAACAGTGGTGAGCCCTAAAAACGTTGTTTTAGGGCCTCAAAACAGCCCCAGAAGTTTGGGACTCGAAAACTAGAAGCAAAACTGCCAAAATGAGCCAGTTGGAATAGGTGGGTGGCCACCGATATCCACCTGGATCAATCCTCCCTCCTTAGGAAGAAATGGTATCCATTGCGTTGAGTTCACGGGGGAGAGGGGAAAGCTATTGATGTAATTGAATATTGGTGCGTTGTGGAAGGCTATCACAAACCTATTGTTGTAAGGGTTGAATGTGTTCAACCAGTCGAGATACATGAGATTTCTATGTGCAAAAGGAATCTTGGTTCTTTGCTGCAGTCTTTTCGACCTATTTCTATTGGATTGAAGGTGCTTGGGCCGAGGTTGTAGTGGTTGTAGTATACTTCTCTTCACCTTTCAAACAGATTGTGAAGAAGCTGAATTTTGTAGTATGAGATACTACCTTATGTCATTGTTTAGGTGGGATAGTAGTTGGAACTACCTCTAGTATCATGTAGATATGACCCCCCAGAGAAACAATGACACTACGAGGTCGACACTCATAGATCACATGGTGATTCCACATATATGGATGACCCAAGAGAACATCACAGACATCCAGTGGGGAAACATCACATAATACCTCATCCTTGAAGGGTTGGATGTCGTATGACAATTGACACGGTTGGCTGACATGAAGATATCATCCCTGGTGAAGCCACCCGATGTTGTATGGATGTGGGTGTGGTGTTTTTGACAATCCCAATTGTTTGACGACCTCTGTTGAGATGAGGTTCTTTTGGCTTCCACTATCAACAATAAAATGTAGTGAGGTCCCCTTCACCCACATCTGTGAATGAAAAAGGTGCACCCCCTCTTCAGGATATGTTGGTTCTTCTGGTTGAATTTTTGTGGTCACAACGATAGCAGTGGGTTCTGCATCGATAATCTGTCTTCTAACAATATTTTATGAATCAAATTTTGAATCAGGGTTCGACTCCTTGTCTTTGATCTCGACCACCAATGATTTTTTTGAGCGACATTCATCGATGTTATGCTAGGGGATTTTGTGGAACTCACACCATTTTTCAGTGTCCTTCTTTGTCTTTTTGTGACCCTTATTTTTCTGTGGCTTGGACTAGTTTTTGACAGGCTATTTGTTAGGACCATCTTTATCATACTTTGGTTGTTGCGGATTTGCAGACCCAAACTTCCATTTTTTCTAGTGCTTAAATTTATGCTCGACTTTAACAACATATCAATAAGCACCACTGAGTGATGAGATGTCCAGAAAATCCATTTCAGTTTGGATGTATCTGTGTAGAGCCCCACGGTATTTCAGAACCAAATGTAGTTCAGAGTCTTTGATACCAAGCTTGGTGCGCAAGGTATGGAAGGTATTGGTGAATTCCAAAACTGCTTGGCCCCTCTCTTGTTGCAGTGTGGTCCATCTTATGTACTGGTTCTCATAGTTCCCAAACTGGTAATATTGTTCCTTTACCGCATCCACACAAAAATGCCAAGTGGGCTCGACCCCATATATTCCAGACTCCTATGTTGAACTTTGCTCCCAGTAATTTTCCCACCAATGTTTGACATGGGGGAGAGCCTTAAGGAGTGTGAAGGTGATCTTTTCTCTGTCGGAGAAATTATGAACAAAGAAATAACCTTCTAGCATATTTAACCATTTTTCTAGGGCATCCGCATCTATCTATCCTTCAAATATCAGAATATAAAAATTAACTTGTACCTTGAAAGGCAAGGTGCCTCCAAATTGGTTTCTTGATGAAGACGCACTTGTTGTTATCGACAGGTGTTGAAGGATGTGGGAGAACTTCTCCATCATTTCATCCCTCTGTCGCGTGAGAGCTTTCTCAAGCAACAAATTAATAGAATCGTCTGCTCTGTCATTTTTATTTTATTCCACCATGGAGGGTTTCTTGGGAATGCGAGAGAAATTGTCCTCAAGAGAGACAAGATAGAGACCCAACTTGCTATACTCGGACCTCGTCGGGGACATATACTAAAAAATGATCAAGAGCATCCTGCTCTTATACCATTGATATGAATTATTTTCAGCATGACATGAGAGTAGATGTATAATAAATAAATGTACAGAGATATCTCGAATATCCAATAATATAACATAAATGTATTAGAGATGCAACCATAAACATAGATATACAGTAATATACAATTTTCTATTAATGAGAAAAAATGTATAAAGAATGTAAAAATACAGAGTGAAAGACTTGCTAGAATGGTGGCAGTTTATCTCTGAGAAGAGATGTGACAGCTACTCGCATCCTTAAGAAGACGATTTACAATGAGGCTCTAAAATACTTTTTAACATAAATAAAATCCAAAACCCTAACCCCAAAAGATGAAAATCCAACAGTTTTGTGGACCCCATTTTGGGTAGTTTGGTGTATCAACTTCCCGAGGGTGTAACTTTGGCAAACGATCTTCGTTTGTGGCACATGATAGCTCGTTGGAAAGGTCTATCCGAGGAATACATATGTTTCCATCAAAACTAACTTTTTGCATAGTTTAACTGTGGAAATCCCTAAAAAACATTGTTTAGGGCATCAAAACGGCCCTGGAAGTTTGGGACTCGAAAACTAGAAACAAAATTGTCAAACTAAAAATGCCAAAGTGAGCCAGTTGGAATAGGTGGGTGGCCACCAATATCCACCTGGATGATATGTCTACCACAAATATGTCTATAGTTTGATGAACTCTGGCGTATGATGACAGTATGATTAAAACATCTCTGAGCTCTCCTTTTAATTTAACATATGTCATGTCTAATTGGATGATCCTGGTTTTCATTATTGGTGGAACACCATTTATTTTTTGGAAAAAAGAAAAAGGCACGATATTGGAAGAGACGTCAGAATCTGCTAAACAATTGTGTACATTGAAATTAAAAATTTCATAAGCAGAAAAGGTGGTACCTAAGATTTCAAAAAGGTGCCTATGTTTGTTGCATTTATAGTTGTTGTTGTCTCCACCTTTTGGATCTCTTGTGCATCGTTTCTAGGGATTAACCTTTCAACAATTGCGATAGTTTATGTTTGAGTCTCATGGGGTTTGAAAGCGTCATGTAGGATTTCGCATTGTTGTGGAAGGGAGAAAATATTAAACATAGAAATATTAGCTTTTATATTCTTCATGTCTTCTATTACATTATAATCCAAGGCGTGTGACTTTGAATCGTTCTTAGTTTGTCCAGATTTTTCTTGAATCACCTTTTCATTATTCTCAGTAGTACTAGACGTGATTTGTTTATCTTTATTTTCTACGACATTCTTGCCAAATTTCTTATTAGTCTTCTTTAGAACGATGTTACTTTGTTTTGGGAGAACAGGGGGAGGTGTTATTTTTCTACGAGGAATGTTATCTTCTTTGGAAGACCGGGGGTCAGATAGTGGACCTTTGCTACGTAAGTTATAACTTTTTGGAGCAAAACTTTAACAACCTGTGTATCTCGGACAAGGATTTATTCAATATGTTCATCATCTGATTCTACACATGGATCCAAAAAGGGCATAGCTGATTCTGGGGATTTTCATCAACAACACCAAAATAAGTTTGTGCATGGATTTCATAATCTAAACTCTATTGATCTAGCAATTGTTTTATCACCGGGGTCATAAAGTTGACCCACTAAGGACATGTTTGTTCGGGGTGATTTTGTGGATGATAAGAGAAAAAATTATCATTACTAAAACTATCTAAGTTGAAATCCATGTGTGGTGGTTTAGGTGGTTGTGGCGAGTTGTCTATTTTCTTAAAGAATGGGAGGAAAGTCCGCGGCTTTGATGATCCTTCACCAACATTCTTTTTAAGGTCCACATCTTCATTGGATAACTTCTTAACCATTTTGACCACATTATCGATATCCTTTTACTCTCTGTCAAGTGGCTTAGTTAATAGTAGTGGTTTCTTTATAGCCAACTTAGTTTCCTCATAATGTGTATGTTGGTCATATGTAGATAACTCTCTTTGCATAGTCTCAGCTTCATCAAATTTTAAGGCTAAATTATGTATGTTAGATCATTTTACAAACATCCCTATGGAGGGGGTTAATGCAACTGTATAATATTCAATGGCTAATGATTGAGTGGGAGTGACATCATGAGGAAACTCAATTAAGACATTAATAAATCTTTGGTTAAAGTCTTTCACTCTTTCCCTCTTATCCATTCTGATGGCTCCTAGTTTGTTGTGTAGAGATGTACTCATTTTTCTTTCCCCAAATTTCCTCATAAAGAGCCTTTCAAGGCTATCCCAATATGTAATATATCTGACATGTAAGATGAAATACCAAGTAGAGGATTTCCCAGAAAAAGTATAAGTAAATAACCTACACACCATGTCATCATGTTGAACACCTAGAATATGTCTGGCCAAAAATAAATTATTGACGTGATCTTCCATGGATTCAGGTTTTTCTGGGTCGAATTTTGGGAGAAGCTTATCAAACTTCCTTGGAATTTTGTGATATTGTCTAGAGAGATTGAGAGATCCTCGAGCCCTCCATTGAGGTATAACTTCTTTTTGGTTCATGTTTTCTCCCATTAATTGTTCTATGGTGATTTTGGGTTGTACACATTCAAATTATTCTTCGGGTTAAATTAGGAAATGTGCAGATTTTCTCAAAGGTACTGGGACCTTTCGTAACATAGTTTCAATACGTTCATCTACAGAGAAAACATAAAAATTAGGATATGTATTAGGATGTTCTACATGGGTCAATTTTCTCTTAGGGAGTTTAGAGGTTGTAGGTAATTTTCCAAGCAACTTTGCGTAAGAACATGTAATTCTATGGGTTTTGTGAAGCTCTTCTTGTGGTATGCAAAACCAAGTCGCAGTATGTATTTTGGGACTACCAGAGGCACTTCCGAAATTAGGCTTTGAGTCCTCGTATGTAACTTCTTGTTCAGACTCAACCCGAGGGAATACGCTAGGTTGAGAGTTGGGATTACTTGTTGAATATAGATTTCGGTTATTGTTTAATTCATGTATATAAGCCATAAAAAGATGGCCCTCCTTCTAGCGCTATTTCTGTTGACGGGCTCAACTTCTCCTGACATTAGCAAGGGGTACTCCTTGGTATATAGTCCCAATTACACTATACATCGTTTGGTTTAGGAGTCCCATCCAAAATTTGTCTCAGCTACCATTTATTACTACCCTTTCATTTCCATACCAGTTACGGTCTGGTGTACCGATGAAGTGGGTGGATGCAATGCAGAGATGTAGATGAAGACCATGTATGTAAATGAAACTAGTCTATTACTAATGTATGCTAACCTATCCTAGCTAGGATCACACTAGAGTAGTCGGGGAGTTGTAATGCAACCAAAACCTTACACGAATTGTATACAATTAGTTGTAACAAAAGAAGGGGATTGGATACAAATGCATACATATTTATATAATCAAATTAGTCTAGATCACAACAATGTAATGTTGTAATAACCCACAAATCTCAAGGCATTGAAATATTCAAATAAATATCAATATATGCATAATGAAAAAGATTGTATAAGAATTAGTCTACAACAAACAAACATTCTTACAGTCCATAGAAACAACAATTATATTTACTTGAAGTAGTTCAAAGCTCCAATCATTTCTACAAAAAAATTCATTCTATCTAATGTTGGCTCTAAGGGATTCTCTATATTCATTCATAGTGTATAAGTTCTCAAAACATTTATTGGGTCTATACAATGCTTGAAAAGACAAAAGTGTTTTTTCACAAGTTTCTACTCTATTTTATACAAAAAGCTAGTGCCCTTTCACCTTCTTCTTGAAGAGGCAATTAAAAATTGTTCATCTTCTCTATTCTAATGACAAGTGGAAAAGGGGATGAAATTTGAGGTGGTTAGGAAAAGGATGAGAGAAAAATAATTGTTTTTCCTTTCCCTATGAAATTTTACTTAGGAGATAAGTTGTCGAAACCTCCAATTGGTTATATAGTAACTCGATTCTCCTATATGATAGTTGTTCCATTGTTGCTTCGATCATAGCGATGATGTCATCAAGGGCGCTCATATCCTTCTCTAGTATTGTCATGTAAGCATGTATCATAGTGTGAAGCTTCACCGACTATATTGGATGTTGGTCAATGAGATCAGTAGAGGAAAAGGTTGTTGCTTTGACTATCTATCTCCTTCTACTAGTGTTGTCTCAGACTGCATTCACCAATTCTTCTGTGACCAAATTCTTCCCAATTTCATCTAATCTTGGGACACAACCATTCCTTATCAACTCTTGGGAAGATTTGTGAGTCCTTGAACATATCCCCATTTCCTTGGTTACTTCTTTATCTTCCCTTTTCCCTACATGCTGGAAATGATCTAATGCATACAGGTCTATCTTTATTGTTGATTTTGAGGGTCTATGCAACTCCAAAGGTGCATCAAGATTCTTCGCTATCCAGGTATCAATGTCATCTATACCTTCACGGATAGTGTCGTATTTTGTCAGCTGCATTTGTATCCATGTTTTTTGGTCAATAACTGTTGCAACTACATTTTGGAAGAGATGTATATTAGCATTCATGTCAATTATGGAACCTTCCAAATCATTCCTCACTTTTTCCGCACTAGCCTTAAAGTTGAGAATAATCCTTTTATCAATATTTACTTGTTGGAGCCTCTCTTCCAGCTCTCTAATCATCACCTCTTTCTCTTCATTCTACTCGCATAGCCTCTATATATTGTCTACAGTTGCATCCATAAATGAAAATCCTTCCCCAGTTGTTGCCAAAAGGTCTTCCCTGACATCTCTTGTGATAGGGACTTGAGTAACCACTAACAAAGGGGCTACTTCTATTGTTGGAACCTTTTTCACTCATTCTTGTCGATTCTACTAGTTTTACTATCTTATGTGAAACTTCGTATATCTAATATTTCGGCTGATTGAAAAGGTTCCTAGGGCTCAAGGCCTAAACCCCGGCTCATTGTTTATGCTCTTGTACCTGTGGTGGATGTTACAGGGATATCTAAGTCCATTGGGTGTGTTTCACCCTCTCTATCATCTGTATTCTTCTTTTGTCTTTATTCTTCAGTAACTTTATCCGCTGCTTCTTTTTCTACTAATTTTGATGCCACTCTTGTCACTTTAGCTAGCTCCTTTTCTTTTTTTGCAACAAATTTTTCTTCAGCTTCATCTTTTTCCTCAACTAAAACGTTTTCTTCGGCTTCATCTTTAGCTTTCGCTTCATTTTATGCCCTGGCCTTTTCTTTGTTGGATTCTATTTTTTGTTTCTTTTTAGCATCATTCCTCCTTTTTAGTACCTTTTCTTTGTCTCTACTCTTTTTATCTGTTCATGCCCCTTCCTCCTCTTCTACAGAACCTGAATGAGTTGAGACAGAGACGGGGGAAGATCTCTCAGCTTCATCGTGTTTTGCCTCTTTTCTGGTCGCATCTGTTGCAACTTCTTCGTCTGTGATCCTTCCTTTTGGTTGGCCCTGCCTATTGAATATGACTTCATCGCAAGTTTTGTTGTTTTGATGCACTTCCTATTCTTCCCAGAACTCAGTGGTGTATTCATATGGGAATATCATGATATTCAATTTCTCTTTGACAATGTTCTTAGGGCCATGTCTCTTGAATATTTCCTCTCCAAAGTGGTAGGAAAGTAAGACATCTACTTTCGTTTGGGCTTGATTGGTGTTTTCAAAGAAATAGTTGCCAATATAAATAGTTAGTGGAGGCCAAATTGCTTTCTTTGATCGGTATAACATTCCTTTGACCCCATGTATGATAGTTTGATATACCACTTCCTGAAGCACAAGTTTGTCAGGAATGAATCGAGGGAGTAAGTGGGGTGGCTTAGTCGCACCATATATTCTTATATAGCTATCATGATCCATTAAACACCAGTCCCTGATCCTTCTTATGATTGTTATGGCCTTGTATTTCATACAAGACATGGAGGTGCAAAAAATAAATTCATACAATGGGGCAAGGAAATGTTTACATATTCTTTGATAGTTTGTTTGGTATTTTTGCTCCCAAATAATCTTGCAGTATATGTGGATAGCAGCGTCGATGGGAAACCAACTCCATCCCATGTTTGGGTACCTTTGAGCGATACACATTATGTCTAGAAGATATGAAGACATATGGAAACTGGGATATATTCTTGGTTGTGCTTGTGTAACTACAGAAATGGAACCCTTGAGATTTTCAGACAATATATCTTACCAGTTGAATGAGACCCCGACATCTACACAAAAATAAATTAGGGGCATGTATGATAGGGGGAAATGAGTTGCATCTCGTTACCCGTACAACCTGCACAACATGGCTACCATATACTAGTAGGGTCTCCTTAAATATTTTGTGGGGTATCAACTCTTGGGTTGATACTTGAACTACTTATCTACTTTATAGCATGCGGGGAATAAATCTTTCGGTGTGAGCTCCAACTCATTGACCATCTAGTATTTTGTTCCCAACTTCAATATGGTAAAAATTAGCTAAATCATTGAGCCTGAATAAATCTATAGGTTCTTCTCTTTCATTAAATACATATCAACTATTTATGTCTGTGTTTTTAAAAATCCAAGAAATGGCGTCTGCACAAGGGAAAACCATTGGATGTTCTTCCACCTTGAAAATTCTTGACTTTCTAATTTTCCTAAACACATAGAGATCATATGGTTCCTCCACCTCCATAGAGAAGTTTGATTTAATGAAAATATAATATACTTCTCCCCATTTTAAAGTTTCTCCATCCTTTTCGAGAAGTCTCGGCGTATCATCATATACAATCCTGACAGTTTTTGTCTCTACTATCTGTTGGGAGATTCTAGATGGATCAACCCATGTTGCTTTCACCGTCATCTTATTCTGTGGTGACATGTCTGAATCTATAGAAAGGATAAACTTAGAGAATGTTACTTGAAATATAGCTAAATTATCGGACAATTATAAGAACTATTTAAATTATCAATACATGGCAAGTTGCTTCTCATGGATGTCAAGTTAATAATAGAAAATGATCAGTGAGATTTTGGGGTGAAACACTTGGGAACCATATTGGAAAGGAAAAATTGGAGCATAAGAAAACAACTTCTTTACTACAGATTGGAGGAGTCAGTAAAAACTCCTCTGATCTCATCGAAGGAGTTGTTACTAACTTATCCAATATGTATTCGGAAGGGTTTGTCGTTTTAACAAGGAGATCATAGAACTTACAAGGAACTCCTCCGATCATATCGAAGGAGTTGAAAGTAAATCCTCTTATATGATCGGAGGAGTTTTTTCCATTTTTTCTAAAAATGTGCGGGGGGAAAAGTTTCAACTCTTCTGAGCACATCAGAGAAGTTAGTAGTAACTTCTTTTATATGCTCAGAGAGTTACTTAAAAAATATCTGGTTTTAAAGTTAGGGTTTTCCACAAATAAGGAGAGCGATCTAGGAGAACTATGACTAGCGTATAAGAGTGTGAGGAAACCCTTGAACTCTCACTAGATTGAGGTATTTGTGTCTGGGATGAGCCATGGAGTGGGGGATATCAAGGGTTGAGTGAAAATATATAAAGAGAGTTATAATGCAGTGAAGGGGAGAGGGTTGATTGGTTTTGCATCATGCAACAAGGAATAAGTTAACATAAGGTTAGTGAAAAGGGGAGGGTGTGGCCAGGTGTCAAGTGACGAGGAACGGGGGGAGGGAAGAGGATTATCGACCTAAGTAAAAAGGGAGTAAGAAAAACTAATGAACAAAGACCTAACCCTAGCTTAAAAAAAAGGGAGAGAGGTGATGAAATCTCACCTGGATTATGCTGCCACATGGTGGATATATATAGGTGAGAGTCTCGAATGATGTTCAACTCAACACGTTTATCTTTGGTTTTTCTCATTCAATTTCAAAAGGTTGAATAACAATAAACTCAACCCCATTCCATTTGTATAGACAAACAGTTACTTATGACATTTAATGTGGTGGTTGGGGTAGGTTTGATCGGAGGATTTAAGAGAAATTTCTTCGATCAGCTCAGAAGAGTTAGGTGAAAGTTCTTTGATAAGCTCAGAAGAGTTAAGAGCAAGTTTTTTGATGAGTTCAGAAGAGTTAGAAGTAACTCCTTTGAACATATCAGAAGAGTTAGAAGTAACTCCTTCAATATGATCGAAGGAGTTTCTCTGGACTCTCACGATATCGTTGTGTATTGAAGAAAAAGACAGGAACTCCTCCGAAATTTTTTGAAGGAGTTTGAAGTAACTCCTTTGAACTATTTGGAGGAGTTGAAAGTAAATTTTTCGATTTAAAATTTGGATTGCAATAGTAAGTACTGTTTGTTTTCCAAGTGAAACATGAATCACCAAAATAATATTGAGATAAAAAATTATACTTATGAGGATTTCTATTAGACTAAAAAATAAGGGGGCTCCATTTTTAGGGAAGTAACAAAATCAAAAGAAAAATGGAGGGTTGTAGTGCCTGTCACAATGATGTAGGAGCATCGTCAGCAGCAAGAAAGAGTGGAGGCAGAAGACAACTAGGATGAATGTTATCACATTTTGGCACATGTCAAAAACGTTTTGAAATGTTTTTGAAAGTTTGGATACACAGATATTAATGAAATAGTTAAGAAGGCATACTTCCATATTGTAAACAGATCTTGAGCGACCCGCTCTCATCTATAGGATGTAGAGGCATTTATGCATAGTTAATGAAAGTAGGTAGATTTAAAAAATTCTAGATTAGACAGTTTTAGGAGATGGAGGGAAAACGACTATAGACACCCTCATTCTTTGTATCATTGAATCAGTCATAGATTGTATGATTAAGGACACTAGCATAGAGAAGAAGCAGAGAGTTGTAGAGGAGAACCCATGTACAAGTTTTGAATTAATATATGAAGCTTTGATTCAGAGTCATGGTGTTATAATTCTTACTATGTATACATGTTGAATGCTATGCTTATGGTTATTTTATTCTCTCTGTCAGGCATTTTGTTATTATGTTGTGTGTGAATGTATGTTGAATGTTGAATGTTTGAAAACTGAGAGAGGGAGAATGAGTTTTAATTGTTTCTCTTCCTGAGTGAGAGAAGTTCCTGCAAGGAGTGCAGTGGAAGTGTCTGCAAGGTGTGTGTTGACAGGGTTCAAAGTTTATCTATGAAAGCTCAGGAGGGATACCATGGTTCTCATTCCAGTAGAAGTGCAAGACAAGAACAGAAGCTGTGCAAGGTGTGCACAGGCAAGTCGAGACCTTAGAACTATCAACTAAGGTTGAGAGATCGAAGGACTGCTATCGCAGAGAAAGTGCACAGAGTCAGGGATTCTAATACTCAGAAGTATTTGAAAGCTTTTCTGCAAGGAGTGCATGCATAAGTCTTCTGAAGAATCAAAGTTGCAAGGAAGCTCAGGAGGAGTAGTGCTTTCGAAAATATTCAAAGAAAGTTCAGGAAGGTTGATCCCTTCGAAATATTCAAGGAGAGAGATTGAATGGTTGGAATTCTCCAAGGAGAACTCCCAAAATAGCAAGGACCATAGGATCTAGGAAAGTTGTAGGGGAGTTAATCATTTGGTAGATCTACCCTTTGAAAGGTAGAGTCAACGTGGACCGTCAATCGTGACCTATTCAGGCCGTCAGATCATTTCGAAAATTCAGAGTCCGAGAGTCTGAAGTTCAAGCCAAAACCTTGGTTGATCAAGTTTCCGAAACGCAAAAGGAGGTTTCGTGTGTGAAGTCAAAGAGTGACGAGTTTGGGAATTAGGAACTTTGGAGTTCAGGGTTTCGAAAGTTCTGAGGACAAGTGATTAGGACTCAACAGGGAGGAAAGTCCGAAATCAGAAGTCGCGGCAGAATATTTGTCGGCATTTCGGGAATCGAGTTTTCGGCATTCCCATTGACAAGGAGCAGAACACTCCACATCAGAAGTACTGAAATCGTGAAATGCGAAGAAGTGTGGAGGAGAATTCTTCGGCATTTCGGCATTTCGGGATCCGGGATCTCGAGGAAACAAAAATTTGGAATCGTGATTTTCAAACTCCCGATTCGTGAAATCCCAAAAGAGGAAAGACATTTTGACATTTCGAAATTTGGGGACCGGAAGGTATAAGAGGTAGTGAGTTTGAGGACAAGCCTTACGAACTCCCGGTACGTGAAATCACGCTAACCGTTGGATCAAGGGGAAGACCCACAACCGCTGATCTCCTTGGAAGCAGGAACACTTGTGTTTCAGTGTTTCGGGATTCGGCATATCGGGAATCCTATTGACAAAGAAACAGGACATAGTGGAAGGAAAATCCTGAAGTCGCGAAGTGTAGTAGGACTGAGGGTGGACTTTTTGGGATTTTGGTAATTCAGGTTTCGGGACTCCGAGAGTGGAGAGGTAAAGTTGCACGTCATCACAACTCCCAAAATCGCGGAGAGAAAAAAGCCTAAATCAGTGGCAAGGTGATTCGAGAGTTTTGGTATTTTGGGTTTTGGAGGTTGAAGGGGCAAGGCGCTCAACATCGAGATTTCCGAAATCAAGAAATCCGATATCCCGAAAGGAAAAGAGAAAATTCCCAATGTCAGTTGGGTGTTGATCAGGGAGTTCATGTCGGTGAATGATCATGCGGGTATAACTCAAGAGGGCCTATGAATCATACTTAGATAGGGTGAGTGAATAATTTCCCAAGAAGAATTAAAAGAGTCAGTCAGACTCTAAGGGGCCGAAGTTGAAAGATCCTATACGGGCTCCAGCCTGAGGGTTCAGGGGTCTGCGTCACACAACAGGGTCGTAAGGTCAGTACTCAGTTTCTAATTTCTTTCTTCTTGGTGGGTGGGAGCCATGAGGGGATGAGGGGTGGGTCCATGGACAAGAAAGAAGAGAAGTGATATATACCATGATGATCAGGGGAGTGAGAGGAGACAAATGGGATAAGTAGGAAATAAGGGTGTCAGGAATGGTATGGGTCCACGGGTTAAAAAAAAAAGGTAAAAATGAGAGGTATCACAACGATTAGGGAAAAGGGGGAATATGATGATATAGGTCTCAAATAAGGGTGCATGCAGGTAAAAAAAAAAGTTTAAAAATGATAGGTGTCATAGAGATCAGAGTGAAAAGGGGAATCCAATGAGATAGGTCTCAAATAAGGGTGCAGTAAGGTAAAAAAAAGGTTAAAAATGATAGGTATTACAACGATCAGGGTAAAAGGGGGAATCCAATGAGATAGGTCTCGAATAAAATTGCTAGCAAACCCCATTGTTTTTTTCCTTTCTCTTTTTCTTTTGCTTTTTTTCTTTTTTTTTCACTCATGTCGAGTTATACTCCGATCTAAATAATACTACAGTGTCAAAATGCCCAAATTATTAAGAGGAAAAATGTGTAGTAATTTCCCAACTCGAACGCAGGAGGCAAGGTTGCATGAAAATATATCATATATGTTATTTTTTTGTTCTTTTTCCGTCCCAAGGGTTAGGGTTTTTAGGATGGCTACAGACAATGGGTTTCCATGTGTTATATCTCTCTGATACATGCGAGGTCGAAAAATATTACTCGACCCAATATCTCATGGAACCAACTAAAGAGGATAGATTGTACCCTTAACCATATTACTCAGTTACCCAGGTAC
The DNA here is from genome assembly GCA_000966675.3 of Picea glauca. Classification (NCBI taxonomy): domain Eukaryota; kingdom Viridiplantae; phylum Streptophyta; class Pinopsida; order Pinales; family Pinaceae; genus Picea; species Picea glauca. The sequence goes on along the minus strand of JZKD02S1711868.1, from coordinate 194,332 downwards.
TAGAGAACATATTCCCGAGTGTTGTTCTCAGTGTAACTATAGCAATCAGGTGGTCAATCATTTGATTATGGTTGGTTTCAAGATACCTAGGGGGGATCCTGATATACCAGAGGTACTTGGAAGTGAAACTTTGTATACATGTGTTGTTTGATGTGCTACCACTTGAACGGGTACCAACAGGGGTTACAAGGGTTTCCAACAATGTGAGATTAAAACAATCTTGTATTTCGTATGTGTATGCTTCCCCGACCATGGATTTTTTCACTAGATGATAGATCATTCTATTTTAAAGATACCATAACACGTCTCTACCCTGGAAACAATTTTAACCCACAATTTATGCCAAGGAAAGTGCTCTGATACCACTTGTTATGCATCTGGTTATGTGATATTAAGCATAAAAGAGGATATAACAAAAATTACCAATAGAACAACATAATGTAGAGAATAAAACACCAAAATGATACCTTTATTGAAATGGGAGAAATGTTCACTTGCCTCTCGAGAGGGGAACCTCCAGCAGAGAAGCTCTCCATTAAAATAATTTGCAAGACAAAGCTTTCTCATGCCTCCTACTCTCATTTATACTAATTCTAGCTTCTAAAGAACATTTTGGATGAAGATATTTCTAGAAGAGGAAGCTTCTATTAAGTATTCTTACATTGACTTGTTCATATTTATTAAATATGCCTTATTAACTAATGTAAGTCTTTATTACATGAAAAATATATTAGTTTATCTATGTGAGGGGTTAGGGAGGTTAGGTCCCTAACACAAGGTAAGGAAAGCAAAGGAAAGGAAAGGCTAGGAAATTAAGGAAAGCAAAGGAAAAGAAAGGCAAGGCAAGGCAAGGCATTGCATGGCATGGAAAGTCAAGTCAAGGTAGGGAAAAGAAAGGCTAGACATGGAAAGGCAAGGAAATGAATGGAAATAAAGGAAAGGAAATACAAGGAAAGGAAAGGAAAGAAATGGCAAGGCAAGAAAGGAAAGAAAAGACAAGACAAGGCTAGGAAAGCAAGGAAAGCATAGGCAAGGAAAGAAAAGGAAAGGAAAGGAAAGGATAGGAAATGATAGGCAAGCAAGGCAAGGCACACTTGTGGAGAGATGATATATTTTATATTTTGGGGATATTATCACATACTTTTTTTTGGACACTCCATCCACTTGGTATCTTGTACATTCATCCATGGAGTTGGATACCTTAGAATTCACACATGTGGAGTGGTTGCAGTCATGCATACTCTTGGAGAGAACACTCCATGTGGACACTTGGCATTTGAATTGTCTTTATTTTGTATTAAGAAACCCTTGTATAATGTTGTGATTTCGATTATAATGAATCGTGCTTCATTTTGGATAGAGTAATGTGAGGTTTCAACTCTCTTATTTCTATTGTTATTATGTTATCCTACCATATAATAAACCCAATTTTATGTGGTATTAATATAACTTCACATTCATGACAAATGCTTAAGCATGTCACATATAGCATTCCAAGGTAGTTTTCTACTATACAACTCAGTAAGCTAAGGATGATATGTGGCATGTATAGAAGCCCTTATTTCCTTACATTCTCATGCACTCATTCTCAGGAAAGGAAAGAAAAGGAAAGGTGGCAAGGCAAGTCAAGGAAACGCATGGCAAGGCAATGCAAGCAAAGGGAAGGCAAGGCTAAGAAAGCAAGGAAAGTAAAGGAAAGAAAAGGTTAGACATGGAAAGGAAAGTCAAATAAAGGTAAGGAAAGGAAAGCAAGGTGAGGAAAGATAAGACATGGAAAGGAAAGGAAAGGTAAGGAAAGGAAAGGAAAAGAAAGGTAATACATGGCAAGGAAAGGAAAGGTAAGCTAAGGCAAGGTAAGACAAGGCAAGGAAATCCAAGACAAGGTAGGGAAAGACAAGGAAAGGCTAGTAAAGAAAGGAAAGGTAAGGAAATCCAAGCCAATCCAAGCCAAGAAAAGGCAGGGAAAGACAAGGCAAGGCTAGAAAAGTGAGGTAAGGAAAGGCTACACATAGTTCCCTAATAACAAAAAAGAACCACAAAATACAAGAATACCATAACAACCATAAAATCAAGACAAAATTTCAATCATTGATAAATCTGAAATATTTGTTCAATTATTCCTTTTACATACCTATGGTAATTCAAGTAGACCATCAGGATCACTTCTAATATTGATGGTCTCCATTAACTTCTCATGCTCAAAGTAAGGCAGGAACTATTGTACCTTTGATGAGTTCTTTCTTGGCATTGTTTGTAGTTGGAGGTTTGTACCAACAACCAAGTTCGTAAAGTGGTATACAACTTCACTTGGTCTATAATATTGAAATAAATAACCACCATTCTTCATTTTTATTTCATCTTGTGTCAAATATTCTCCTTTAATAACAATCGACCCAATTGGAAATTCAATGCCTTCAGAGTCTATTATTGATTGCATGAGGGTTTAATTTCCCTCTAAGAAATGTGACATCCAATATTCAGTGCCCCATTCATTACCACCTGGGAAACAGCTACGTATATGTGCCCTACAAAAAATGGAGTGCCAACACGTGAGTCCACCAAATGACCAAAGAATAAAACATTGATGCTAGTTATTCAAAATTTAATAGAAGGTTTCATCGAACCTAGTAGTACGAGATATGAGATGTGATTATAATCTACTAAAATATTTGATTATTCTTCCTCCAACTGGGATAATTCCATAGTTATACGTTGACCAATGGGGGGTGATACACGATCTCATCTATCAACCCAGTATGTGGATTCACAATCATCACATTCATTACTACTGCATGGACCACATATGCAAGAGAGTTTTCTCGTACATATTTCAACTATTGCATTGTATGATGTTTGAACTAAATGGAATCCATGAGTGCCCTAGATATTTTTTCATTCATACCACTGTGATCAATCCACATCGACCACCTCCCAAAAATATATATGTACACATCCTTTGTTGGGTGATTAGTCTTCATGGGTTCTTATTCCCTCTCCCATTACTGAAGAACACCATTCAACAATGGATTTTTCATTTCGAATGAGGGAAGTAGTTGTGAACTTCATTTATTTTCTGTGTAACTCTCTTTTGATGCATGCACCTACTCCATCATGCTCTCTTTTCCCATGCACAGACTCGAAATAGTTCCAAATATTTGGTACCTTGGATTTTTTGTGCAAAATACACAACCATTGAAATACACGAGAATTTTTTAATTGGCCCGCACAACCATCTGGCCAAATCCAATGTTGATCCAGCAGTATTTTCTTCTCCTTAAGGTGATTGTAAAACAACTAAAATCAATGTTGTATGTAGGGTAAATCATGGAATTTATCATCGCTTATGTAGAAGTGATAGTCCTTAAATATAACTATGTTTCCTTCATTATTATCTGACCCATTCTTATATGTGATATGGACCACTATGTTGACCTTCTCTGAGTGATAATATTAGCTTTGAATCTCATTTTGCAGTTGAAGGGTGTAGTTCTCAGAAAAACCAACCATTGATAAGACAATATTGACAAGACATGTATCTCTGCATATTCTAAAATGCTCGTCCTACCATCAAGCCACATGGACAGGCTGAACATATTGTCGTGTCTTTTCTATGAAGTACTTGATGAAGTCACATACTCATACCTAGGAAGTCACCAATTGTGTATTTTTTCTTTCCTTTCCTCTGTCAATATCATGTGCGACATATTTAAAGATTTGCAAGGCAACCTCATTCCTCCCCAATTCATACTCATCACTTACATCGATTCACTTGTTCAGTAATACCATTCCACCGCACCTGGGGCATATCCCATATAAGGAATATTTTTGATAAAATGAAAAACCATCTATCCTTGTACACAAGATATTGTGAATAAAGTATCTAGATGATGATGACAACAATAGAACTAATCATTCCTACAATACACAATATGTGTGTTTGTGCCCCATAATAATAACCATACTCAATGTGATATCTGCAACAAGATGTGTTATGAATTGTGTTTATTCGAACATACCAAGGATTGCTTTTATGGAAATATCTTTGGCCCAAGTTAAATTCACTATGTATTGTCCTAAATCTCTCATACAATTTTGTCTATGTAATGTCAAGAAAGTGTTTAATTTGGGGTTCAGGATCCCTAGACCCAATTCTCAATTTTAGTAAATATTTTTGGTTGGAACAATGCCTAGTGTTCTCATGCCAAAAGTATTGTACTAATCCCTTAACTTATAAAATTAAATTCATGTCAGAATAAGGTAGCCTGCCAGTGAAGGCCCACAAATCTATTAGGCCACCTATGTCAAGGCTATCTCATCTATTAGAATAATTTATAATGGTTTTGATATTTCATTTCATGAGATGAGAGCTTTGTTGGAGAAAATGATGTTTTCTTGTGATCTTGCTAAAAATTGATTATGACAAGACATGTTGTGTTTCATTACAGTCTTTAGAACGATATTTCTTACCAATTTTTTGAAAAAACATCCACAAGGTTTCTAACAATATGATGACTTGTTTCTAAACTTTTGAGCACTTTAATGCCTAAAATTCTCCTTACAACAATCAAACTTCTAGATTTTAACCAAGCCAAAAATAATAGACATTTAGCGACATCATATTTTGGTTCAAAATATTCTTTAATGGTTTTATAATAATGATAATGAATATTCAGGTTAGGTAACTTACCTTCAAGTGATGCTAGACCACTTTCATCCACTTATATGCATTTAGGAGTTCTTCACTGCACACTGCTCAATCTAGGTAAGGACGATGAACCCATATTCTGGCATTCTTGACCTCTTGGCTATAGAGTTAACAACATTGCAGTTCTTTCCCCTTCAATCATTGACAGATCAATTATGGGAGAGTGGACATTCCCATGACTAGTTTTTGGAATCTCTGATTGTCCAATAAGAGGTTGCACCACATGAACTTCTTCACCAGAAGGTTTTGCACCAACTTCCTCTCTAATTTCATCCATTGTATAATTAGCTCCAATCAAATCCTCCATCATATGTTCATCTTGCGCTTTGCTTGTGGTGATGGAGGAGAAACAATAATGACATCTATTCCGCTAGAAATTGGATTTCCCTCTTCTAAAAGCCTGGGTTTTGACATACGCAACCTTTAATTTTCTCTTTATTCACTTACCTTTTCAATGGATTTTTCTTTCCTCGAGGACTTTCTACCTTGATTCCATAGGTTCTCTGTGTTTAAAGATAAAAATGGTATTCCAAGCACACCATAATAAATTTGTCTTGGTATTACACAAGAAGACACAACTAACAATTCCAATTCCAATTACACAAATTTGTCTTGATATTACACAAGAAGACACAACTAACAATTCTAAATCGAATTGTACAATTTTTTCTTGGTATTACACAAGACACAACTAACAATTCCAATTCCAATTACAAAACATTGTCTTGGTATTACACAAGAAGACACAACTAAAAATTCCAATTGGACAAATTTGTCTTAGTATTACACAAGAAGACACAACTAACAATTCCAATTCCAATTCCAATTGGACAAATTTTTCTTAGTATTACACAAGATGACACAACTAACAATTCTCATTCCAAATGGACAAATTTGTCTTACAATTCTTCCCACAATTGTCTTCCAATGGCACAATATTGTTTACAAATTAAACAAGACAAAAATAACAAAAACATGTTTGTTCTTGTTATTTTTGCATGCAGATGTCGGGTTGTTTGAGTAAAGAGATAGAGGAAGTTGAGGAGTGTGCTTGGGACATAAAAATACCTAGCAGGAATGTGCACACATTCCTTCTAGGAAGCGATGAGTGCGAGGCACACTCAACCTCAAGGATTTCAAGTCACAAGAGTGTGTGTGCACTCTTAATGCAATGGATATAACATTTATTGTATACCAAAAAACTTTATGAATAAATAAGTATAGGGGTTTAGGGATAACTAGGACCTAAGGGCTTAAGATTGAAAGTGTTTTGAAGCATAGAGAAATGGTTAGATCAACAAGATGGAGGTGCAAGGGTTGTGGGGCCTTCAACAAGAGGTATAGACATAGTGCACTTAGGGCTTCGGTGTAAAGGGTGTTAAGGGTTGAGTATAGGTTATGCCTAGGATTTGATGGAGATAGGGGGGTATAGGTCATGGTATAGGTAAAGATCTAGGTCATGGTCATGGTATGGGTCTGGATCATGGTCTAGGTCTAGCTCTAGGAATATGTCATGGTCTAGGTATATATCTAGCTATATGGCATGGTCTAGGTCATGGTCTATGGCATAGGTCATGCTCTATGGTATAGGTCTAGGTCTTGCCATGCATTTACATGTATAGGTATTGCAATGTCTAGGTCTAGGTCTAGGTATAGGTCTTGACATGTCTAGGTCAAGCCCATTTCTTTCCTTGCGATGTACCAAAACTTGCTATAGTGTGTGAGAGTCTGAGAGGAAGAGAGAGGAATACATAGAGTGGGGGAAGAGAGAGAGTGTATGAGAGTGTGATAGGAAAATAGAGGAATATAGAGAGGGGGGGTGGAGAGAGAGGAAGATAGAGAGAGTTGTTGGTTGTGGAGACTGATTATTTTCTTGATTCAGAGGTCCTT
>JZKD02S1711868.1:157632-172382 GCA_000966675.3 Picea glauca | reverse complement strand
TGGCATGGTCGTAAAGAGCGTATCACAAGATTTCTAACGTCGCAAATGGATCGTCAAACGGAGTTATGGATCAAAAGATATAAGCGGTCAAATTTCAAGTCAAACTTGGCCAAAAAGTCAAAGGTCAAGGTGACACGTGTCACATCCATACATGGAGATGTGGCATGATGTTATAGGTATACATGGAAGGTTCTTACAGGTACACGTGGAAAATTATGTGTTCCAGTCTTCGGTTGACACATGACAGAGGATAGCCAATGAGAGGTTGCCACGTGGCAACCCCCCATTGGCCTCTTACAGTACAATTCATTAAAAATATATATTGGAGCCGAAGGGAGTCAAAATCCTAACCTCCTAGCCCAAAGGCCTTACAACTCCATGCTAGCCAACATGCCACTACATAGTCCTTGTTTATAACATGACATAAATATTATTTAAGTTTAATAAATGTTTTATATGGGCAGAAGAAAAGGGCTAGGCCCTCGGCCCATCCCTTGGTTATATGCTAATCCACTTGACCACATTTGAAACCCCCTGCTATATATAGCCACCAGAAATGGTATAACATAAACACCTCCATTATGGTTGTATCTCCGCCATTTCATCCAACCACCCAAACGATACACCAAACAAAATGGAGGCCCACGGGTTCGACCCCGAGACCTCCGCCAACCAAAGGCTTAATATAGCATACGCCTACCAATGCACCAACCACTTCATTTATTCCTAAATGCCCACAAAATTTATAAAAGCGGGCCTCCGCCAGTGTACAGGACAGGGGAGAGGAGACCAGGGCACAAATTTCGAGATTGGGCACAGATTTCAAGATTTTTCCCAGTCATTCATTTGTAGAGATAGGCACGAAAATTGATGCAGGGGTGTCTCTTGGGCTTGAAAGTGACATACTCGGATTGAGGCATGGAGACAGACATTTTTAGGTAATTCGATGCCACGAATGCAGTGGTGATGTTTGTTTTATGATCTAAGCAAAGCTTCTATATATTAACTCTAGAATGAGGTATACTTATGTATTTTCCCCAATTATTTTGTGGAGTTAGTAAAAAGGCATACCCATTTGAGAGAAGGACCCAGAGACGTAGTCCACCAGGGAAAAACTCCGTTATCAAGGTCTTTGTGTTCATACTTCATGCTTATGTCTCTTTCCTTTTGAGCTTTTCATTCTTTATGGTGTACTTTAGTTTATGCTCATTTAATACAATTCTTTAATAAGTCATCGGATGAAAAGATATCGGATCATGTTGGTATTAGAGTAGTCGTATTTGACTTGAATTGTTGATTATGAATTCTTACTAGGGCCAAGCATAAGCAGGGTGAAGGAACTCTTAAGACTTTCAATCCTGAAGTTGGACGTGCATCCTGAAGGAAGAAGATGGCAGAAGAGGACAAGAGTGATGAACAGGATAAAAAATTTCACATGGTCTTCTATCACATGTTAGACATGGTCAAGAAAATGTATGGAGATTACGAGAAGAGGATGAAGAATAAAGGGAAGAAAAAGGAAACACCACCCGATGATGATGCTTCGGTAAACCAAGGGGCTGGAGGAGATCCTCCTCAGCCTCTATATTCACCTTCAAGTTCTAGTTCTTCTTCCTCTGAGCATTCTCATCACTCTCAGCATTATAACCATAAAGCATCTTTTAAGAAACCATTATTAAATCTTGATGTAAAGTTTGCTTTACCTATGTTTAATGGAGATGTTAATCCTAAAAAACTAGATAATTGGATCTGACAGGTTGCAGTATATTTCCGCATTCAACATATTGATGAAGAGAAAGTTAAAGTGAAACTGGCTTCTCTTCTGTTGGAAGGCGCTGGTCTCATATGGTGGGAGAGAAATCTATAGGACAGAAGTAAGTGTGGTAATATTATTTCCTCTAGGTCGGAATTTAAATCATAGATAAGGAAGTAGTTCTATCCATTAGGGTATTTACATAAAGCAATGATGGAATGGAAAACTTTGAGGTAGAGTAAAGGTTAGACTGTACAAAGTTTCATAGAAGAATTTAGGAAGAAAGATCTTGCATTGAAAATTCCTTTGGATTTTTATGAAACTTTAATGAAGTATATTGGCGCACTTCATATTTATATTCATCATACATTTCTCTTGTTTAACCCCACTAGTCTTGACGAAGTTTGTGTGAGGGCCACTCACCTTGAGAAAGGGGGAATCATGTTCAAGAAGATCCCATGAAGAAACCTTCCAATTTCCCACACAAGACTTTCAATAATTTTGAAAAGAAGGACAAGAAGACCGCTACAGTGATGAGAGAAGGAGGCAAACCATCTTGCACTCATTGCAAGAAGAACGGTCACGTTGAAGAGCATTGTTGGAAACTACATCTAGAAAAGAAACTGAAACAATTCGGTGGAAAGGGGAAGACAAAGACTGATGCTACAGTGCAGCAAGATCTTGGTTCTGATTCAGGAGATGAAGGAAAGATCACAGCAGTTGGAGTACAAGGTAAATATTCCCTCCATGCTAGTTCAAGTTCCAATGGTGAATCTCATATTGATGAACAAAAGAGTAATGAGTTATTTCATATACGAGTTGTATCTAAACATACTAAGATAGATACATTATTTGATTTGAGTTCCAAAGTAAACTTAATATTTGAAGCACTTGTCAAGAAGATGGGTCTTGAAACGAAACCACATCCGAATTCTTATCCTCTTCTTTGGGTATGTGATAAAGAAAAACTTAATGTCACCAAACAATGTCGGGTCAGATTTTCTATTGCTTCAAAGTTGATTGATGAAGTGGATTTGGATGTTGTACCGCTTGATATATGTGGCATAGTGTTGGGAAGTTTGTATCTTTATGATAGAAAAGTAGTCTTGTTTTGTCATGAGAACAAATACCACCTTACTAAAGGGGTTGTAGAATATATTGTTAGAGCTCACAACATGAGGGTAAATACAACACTTGTTAGTGCAAGGAAAATGAAAATAATAATAAACACTAATAAGAGATATGTACTCATGGTCGTAAAAGAGAAATATGTTGGGACATCCGATGCTTTTCAAGGATGTGATTCATATCATAAATAATAATTAATTGATATTGTTTCTAAGTATGATGATATTTTTCAGGAACCAGATGGATTATCTCCTAAGAGGGAAATCAAACATGAGATACATCTTCAACAAGATTATCCTCTTCCTAATGTGGGCACGTACAGGATGTCAATTGTGGAGATGACATAGATCAAGAAGTAGGTACATGGCATATTGGATCAAGGGGTTATCAGGCCCAGTTCATCTCCTTATGGTTCTCTGATCGTGATGGTGCCAAAGAAGGATGGAACATGGCGAATGTGTGTCGATTACCAAGATTTAAATAAAATCACAGTGAAGAATCCATAACCTCTTCCTTGCATAGATTATTTACTTGATCAGTTGAAGAATGTTGTTTATTTCACTAAGTTGGATTTGCACAATGGATATCATCAAATTAGGGTCGAAGAATAGGATGCATGGAAGACTTCCTATAAAACCAAATAGAGATTATTTGAGTGGTTAGTTATCTCATTTGGTCTTTGTAATGCTCTGACAAATTTCATGTGTATGATGCATGATGTATTCAGGCCTTTCCTAGATGACTTTGTGATTGTGTATTTAAACGACATTCTTATTTTTAGCGGGACTTGGGATGAACATGTAAGGCATGTAAAGAAAGTATTAGATACTTTTCAAAGGGAAACATTCTATGTAAAAAATTCTAAATGTGAATTTGGCAAGATTGCACTTGTATACTTAGGTGACATCGTGGGAGGAGGATAATTGAAGATTGATCCTTCCAAAATTGATGTAATTGTAAATTGGCCTGAGACAAAAAGTGTAACCGAAGTCTAAAGCTTCTTAGGTGCAGTCCATTATTGGAGGAGATTCATTCCAAACTTGTCCTTTATAGTAGCTCCTTTGCATTCCTTTGTTCGAAGATTGGTTTTTTTCATTAATGTCAACCCTAGTCATTGGCTTTGGACAGGAAGATTGATGAAGGTATTTGAACATGAAGGAAAATTTACATGCAGAAACAAACCCCATGGATGGATAGTATACATCATGTTGTTTCTGGTGGTAGTTGGCACGTCACGTGGATCCTCATGGTTCAGGAGAAATGATTTTTTGAAGATGACATCGAATTGAAGAAGGAAGTAAATGTAGGCCCTGAAGATAATTAAAGAAAATAATTACAAAATAAGAAAGTGACAGGTCGGCCCTATTGTTAAAAGGAAGTGAAATAAATGGTATAAATACATATCATTATACATTTATTAGATACACAAGTCAAATTTTAGAGGAAATCATAAGTAAAGAAGGTCAGATTTCAAGGGAGGATAAAGTCTTTTGGTGATTTGTTCTAAGGTATGTTATTTACAGGTCATGTTACCATTTTCTATATAATTTTTTTGCTAGGACGATTCAGATGGTGAAATTGCTATGGTAGTGAGAAGACATTTCAAGGTACCTGTGGTAAACGTTTCAGCTCTTGATTCGCTATAATTATGGATATACACTCTGTGGAAGATAGGATTTTGACCAGTCCTGAAGCTAGTCAATAAACAAGTGTTCCGGGTAAAATAGTCATAACATCTTCATAGATAATTGAAATGAAGTGGGGCCACTTTCATTGGAAAGAGTGCATTCTTTAGTTTTGTGTGTGCAAGTTTCAGAATATGATGTTAAATATTGAGCATGGGGCATTCTATACAAGTTCGATCTCTTGAATAAACCAGAATTGAACAATGTCTACCATTCTCTCTATAGCGTCTTTTTGGGGAGGATTCAAGGACTGAAACTTGGAGATGTTTCAAAGAATACACTGAGTAATATTATATATAGGATCATAGTATTCCAAGAATTGAATAATTGCATAATTTGAAGAAGTCTCAGGAAGCATTATCAGGTTCTATGTGATGGTTGGTTGATGGTGATGATTTAATGTCAAGTTGCATTATCTCTCATATATTCTTGGGTGGAAGGAAGGCGCAAGGATGGAGAGTTCAAATCTCTCTTGATATTGAAGGATTGTATCTTCCTCTTGGAGGTTTATCCCTCCCTTTACATTTGGAAGTTGTAGCTACCTTTGGAAGTCATTACTTCCCTTGAAAAATAACTATTGATTATTTCTCATATATTGTGCATGGTGTATTGTGGTGTATTGGTATAAATCTTATACTATTGTTCATTTCTGATTGGATATAATTGAATGGTTTAAGTATACGTTGAAAAAGGTTTTAAATTGTACTTTATACTGATTCACCCCCCTCTTAGTATCAACAATTAGTATCAGAGTGGGTTACCTTCAATACATTTTAACCACTGGAAGGAAGATCCTATGCAGAAATGATTCAACAAGAAAATGAGAATCTTAAAAAATTGAATCATGTTGAGATTGAAAATAGCAAGCTCAAAGACACGTGTAGAAAACTAATAAGTGAATTGGGTAGTTGTGAAAAGACAGTTGTAATCTTGAAGAAACAATTAGAAGACTTTGAGAAACTAAGAGAAGAAACCATTTCCTTGAAAACTCTACTCAAAGAAGCAAGAAGAATAGGAGAAGTAAAGAATGTCCAAATGATGAAGAAAGAAGAAGATTGTGAGAAACTTGAATAAGAAGTTGTCTCATTGAGGAAGAGTTTAAGAAAATATCAAGTGCCAAAAGACTTAACACATCTTGGATGCATGGGTGAAACTTCATACAAAGAAGATGCAAATACCAACAAGAAGGTTGAAGAAAGAGCTACACAGACAATTGATGAAAAGTGGACCAGGATACCAAAAAGAAGGAATGATTACAAAAGAGATGAATATCCAAGAAGACCTCCTACCTTCAGGAATCAAAGAAACTTCAATCAGTATGAAGGAAACTATAGAAGAGTAGATCCTGAACCTCGATGGACTACATCACAAAGAAGGTCACTTACTCTCAGGTATCAAAATTTCTTTCTTGGTCATTGCTATACTTGCAAAATTTTTGGACATAAGGCAATTAATTGCAGAATCAATGAAAGGAACAACTATGCAAGAAACATGAATGGTGTAAATAGAAGATATGGAAATAATCATGTATTTGTCAACAGAAGTTATAATTCATTTTTCCCAATGATTGACAAAAATATTGTATGCTACAAATGTAATTATCTTGGTCACAAAGCATGAGATTGCAGATATATAAATGAAGATGACCCTATGCCAACCACAGTATGGAGAAGGAAAGAGATTCCAAATAATGAAGATTGTTGAATAGCATTATCTGCTGAAGAATGTAAAGAAGAAGATGAAAGATACATAGACAGTGGATGGTCTTCACACATGACCGGGGATCAAGACAAATTCATCAGCTTGAAGAGAAAGGGTGGAAATGTTGCATTTTGAGATGACTCGTCTGCAAAAATACTTGGAGAAGGTGTAGTAGAGCTTGGAATAAAAAATGTAAAAGAAAAGAATGTCCTATTGGTTGAAGACTTGAAGCATAATCTACCCAGTGTTACTAAAATGTGTGATCAAGGATACACTCTTACGTTTGGCTCCCAAAAATGTAAAATCAGAGGAAATAACTCAGTAAGATTGGTTGCAACTACAACAAGAAGAACGAACAACATATACATCCTAGACTTGAAGAAGAGAGAGAAGACAGAAGCCACACAAAAGGATTCCAAGGAAGAAAAATTCCCAAAGACCAAAAATAAAGATGAAGTATTATTGAGTGCCACATGTTTAGGGGGAGCAGCCCCAAAGAAGAGAGTTACCTTTTTCCATTAAACTCAGGGGGAGAATCCCTACCCTTTTCCATTGATGTCAAAGGGAGAGATAAATTGAGATCATGATGATAGGGGGAGCATGAGTGTTGACATCAATGACAAAGGGGGATATTGTTGGAAGATTGGTTGTTGTCATTGATGTCAACCCTAGTCATTGGTTTTGGACCGCAAGATTGATGAAGGTATTTGAACATGAAGGAAAATTTACATGAAGAAACAAAACCCATGGATGGATAGTATACATCATGTTGTTTCCAGTGGTAGGTGGCATGTCACGTGGATCCCAATGGTTGAGGAGGAATGATTTTTTGAATATGACAGTGAATTGAAGAAGGAAGTACATGTAGGCCTTGAAGATAATTAAAGAAACGAATTACAAAATAAGAAAGTGATAGGTCGACCCTATTGTTAAAAGGAAGTGAAATAAATGGTATAAATACATATCATTATACATTGATTAGATACACAAGTCAAATTTCAGAGGAAATCATAAGTAAAGAAGGCTAGATTTCAAGGGAGGATGAAGTTTTTTGGTGATGTGTTCTAAGGTATGTTATTTACAGGTCATGTTACCATTTTCTCTATAACTTTTTTTCTAGAATGATTCAGATGGTTAAATTGATATGGTATTGAGAACACATGTCAAGGTACCTGTGGTAAAAGTTTCATCTCTTTATTCGTTATAATTATGGAGATACACTCTGTGGAAGATAGGGTTTTGACCAGTCCTGAAGCTAGTCAATAAACAGGTATTCTGGGTAAAATAGTCATAAATTATTCATAGAGAATCCAAATGAAGTGGGACCAATTTCATTGGAAATAGTATGGACTTTAGTTTCTTTTATGTGAGTTTCATAATATGATGTTTGATATTGAGCGTGGGGAATTATGTACAAGTTCTCTCTCCTGAATAAACCAAAATTGAACAAGGTCTACCATTCTCTCTATAATTTCTTTTTGGGGAGGATTCAAGGAGTGAAACTTGGAGATGTTTAAGAGAATACATTGAGTAATATTATCTACAGGATCATATTATTCCAAGAATTGAAGAATTGCACAAAATGAAGAAGTCTCAGGAAGCATTATCAGGTTCTATGTGATGGTTGGTTGATGGTGATGATTTAATGTCAAGTTATATTATCTCTCATATATTCTTGGGTGGAATGAAGGGGCAAGGATGGAGATTTCAACTCTCTTTTGATATTGGAGGATTGTATCTTCCTCTTGGAGGTTTATCCCTCCCTTTACATTTGGAATTTGTAGCTACCTTTGGAAGTCATTACTTCCCTTGAAAAATAACTATTGATTATTTCTCATATATTGTGCATGGGGTATTGGTATAACTCTTATACTATTGTTCATTTCTCATTGGATATAATTGAATCGTTTAAGTATAAGTTGAAAAAGGTTTTAAATTGTACTTGATACTAATTCACCCCCCTCTCAATATCAACAATTGGTATCAGAGAAGGTTACCTTCAGTACAATTTAACCACTGGAAGGAAGATCCTATGCAGAAATGATTCAACAAGAAGATGAGAATCTTAAAAAATTGAATCATGTTGAGATTCAAAATAGCAAGTTGAAAGACATGCATAGAAAACTAATAAGTGAATTGGGTAGTTGTGAAAAGACAGTTGTAAGCTTGAAGAAACAATTAGAAGACTTTGAGAAACTAAGAGAAGAAACCATTTCTCTGAAAACTCTACTCGAAGAAGCAAGAAGAATAGGAGAAGTAAAGAATGTCCAAATGACGAAGAAAGAAGAAGATTGTGAGAAACTTGAACAAGAAGTTGTCTCATTGAGGAAGAGCTTAAGAAAATCTCAAATGCCAAAATACTTAACACATCTTGGATGCATGGGTGAAAATTCATACAAAGATGATGCAAATACCAACAAGAAGGTTGAAGAAAGAGATACACAGACAATTGATGAAAAGTGGACCAGGATACCAGAAAGAAGGAATGATTACAAAAGAGATGAATATCCAATAAGACCTCCTACCTTCAAGAATCAAATAAGCTTCAATTAGTATGAAGGAAACTACAGAAGAGTAGATCATGAACCCAGATGGACTACATCACAAAGAAGGTCACTTACTCCAAGGTATCAAAATTTCTTTTTTGGTCATTGTTGTACTTGCAAAAATTTGGGACATAAGGCAATTAATTGCAGAATCAATGAAAGGAACAACTATGCAAGAAACATGAATGGTGTAAATAGAATATATGGAAATAATCGTGGATTTGTCAACAGAAGTTATAATTCATTTTCCCCAATGATGGACAAAAATATTGTATGCTACAAATGTAATTATCTTGGCCACAAAGCACAAGATTGCAAATATATAAATTAAGATGTCCCTATTCCAACCACAGTATGGAGAAGGAAAGAGATTCCAAACAATTAAGATTGTCGAATAGCATTTTTCGTTGAAGAATGTAAGGAAGAAGATGAATGGTACATAGACAGTGGATGTTCTTCACACATGACCAGGGATCAAGACAAATTCATCAGCTTGAAGAGAAAGGGTGGCAATGTTGCATTTGGAGATGACTCATCTACAAAAATACTTGGAGAAGGTGTAGTAGAGCTTGGAATAAAAAATGTAAAAGCAAAGAATGTCCTATTGGTTGAAGACTTGAAGCATAATATACTCGGTGTTAGTAAAATGTGTGATCAAGGATACACTCTTACGTTTGACCTCCAAAAATGTAAAATCAGAGGAAATAACTCAGGAATATTGGTTGCAACTTAAACAAGAAGACCGAACAACATATACATCCTAGACATGAAGAAGAGAGAGAAGAAAGAAGCCACACAAAAGGATTCCAAGGAATAAAAAGTCTCAAAGACCAAAAATAAGGATGAAGTATTATTGAGTGCCACATGTTCAGGGGGAGCAACCCCAAAGAAGAGAGTTACCCTTTGCCATTAAACTCAGGGGGAGAAGCCCTACCCTTTTCCATTGATGTAAAAGGGGTAGAGAAATTGGGATCATGATGATAGGGGGAGCATGAGCGTTTCCATCAATGACAAAGGGGAAGATTGTTGGAAGATTGGTTGTTGTCATTGATGTCAACCCTAGTCATTGGTTTTGGACCGCAAGATTGATGAAGGTATTTGAACATGAAGGAAAATTTACATGCAGAAAAAAAACCCATGGATGGATAGTATACATCATGTTGTTTCGGGTGGTAGGTGGCACGTCACGTGGATCCTCATGGTTGAGGAGAAATGATTTTTTGAAGATGACAATGAATTGAAGAAGGAAGTACATGTAGGCCCTGCAGATAATTAAAGAAAAGAATTACAAAATAAGAAAGTGACAGGTCAGCCCTATTGTTAAAAGGAAGTGACATAAATGGTATAAATACATATCATTATACATTGATTAGATACACAAGTCAAATTTCATAGGAAATCATAAGTAAAGAAGGCCAGATTTCAAGGGAGGATGAAGTCTTTTGGTGATGTGTTCTAAGGTATGTTATTTACAGGTCATGTTACCATTTTCTCTATAACGTTTTTTCTAGAATGATTCAGATGGTGAAATTGCTATGGTAGTGAGAAGACATGTCAAGGTACCTGTGGTAAAAGTTTCATCTCTTTATTCATTATAATTATGGAGATACACTCTGTGGAAGATAGGGTTTTTGACCAGTCCTGAAGCTAGTCAATAAACAGGTGTTCTGGGTAAAACAGTCATAACGTATTCATAGAGAATCCAAATGAAGTGGGACCACTTTCATTGGAAATAGTATGGACTGTAGTTTCTTTTGTGTGAGTTTCACAATATTATTTTAAATATTGAGCGCGGGGTATTCTATACAAGTTCGCTCTCCTGAATAAACCAAAATTGAACAAGGTCTACCATTCTCTCTATAACTTGTTTTTGGGGAGGATTGAAGGAGTGAAACTTGGAGATGTTTCAGAGAATAAATTGAGTAATATTATCTATAGGATCATATTATTCCAAGATTTGAATAATTTCACAAATTGAAGAAGTCTCAGGAAGCATTATCAGGTTCTATGTGATGGTTGGTTGATGGCGATGATTTAATGTCAAGTTGTATTATCTCTCATATATTATTGGGTGGAAGGAAGGGGCAAGGATGGATAGTTCAAATCTCTCTTGATATTGGAGGATTGTATCTTCCTCTTGGAGGTTTATCCCTCCCTTTACATTTGGAGATTGTAGCTACCTTTGGAAGTCATTACTTCCCTTGAAAAATAACTATTGATTATTTCTCATATATTGTGCATGGTGTGTTGTGGTGTATTGGTATAACTCTTATACTATTGTTCATTTCTCATTGGATATAATTGAATGGTTTAAATATAATTTGAAAAAGGTTTTAAATTGTACTTGATACTGATTCACCCCCCTCTCAGTATCAACAGCCTTAACCAGTGTGAAGAACACTTTTCAATAGGAAGGAAAGAAACAAAAAGTTTTTGACACTTTGAAGGATAATATCAGTACTGCACCAGTATTAGCACTGTCGAATCTTCAAAATAATTTTGAGATCGAGACAAATGCTAGTGGATACGCCATGGGTGCAGTATTGATGCAATATTATAAGCCGATCTGTTATCACTCTCAAACTTTTAACCAAGCTGTTGTTAACTATCCTACATATGATAAAGATTTGTATGCATTAGTTCAAAGCGTAAAGAAATGGAATCACTACTTGTTAGGGAAGGAAACCATCATATATACAGGTCACCAGGCCTTACAGTATCTTCAAGCATAGAACAAACTGCAAAAATCTCAGCACTACAAATGGATGGGTTTTCTACAACAATTTCGTTTGGTAATCAAGTACAAGAAGGGTACAAGTAACAAGGTAGCCAATATGATTTCTAGACATCCTATTGTTGCTTTTAGTATTTTGAATAATACTTCTTTATCTCATGATAGCTATGTAGATAAATATGCCATCGATGAAGATTTTAAAGAAGTATATGAGAAGCTAACCCATGGTGCGCATGTAGAGAACTATTTTCTGTAGGGAAAATTACTCTATCATCTTGGGAAGCTATGTATTCCTACAAGTGAACGAGTCCATGTAATACAAGAAGCTCACACTTCTCTTGTGTCTGGGAATTTTGGGGTAGGAAAAACTATGGCTCATTTGCAGAGGTTTTGTTACTGGCCTCAAATGAAAGCAATTGTAACTAAATATGTAAAGGGGTGTGTGATGTGTTCTACTTGTAAGCCCACTAATAGAAAATTGAGGCTATACTCACCACTTCCTGTTCCATCCCATCCATGGCAAAGCATTTCTATGGATTTTGTAGGGGGTTTACCAATGACCAAAGGGGTTCATGACTGTTTGTATGTTGTAGTGGATAGGTTCAACAAGATGTGTATCTTGATTCCATGTAAAAAGAAGATCATTGTTGATCATATTGCTAATCTCTTATTTCAGTATGTTTGGGTTCACTTTGGGTTACCCATGTCCATTGTCTCGGATCGAGATACTCGATTCCTTGGGGATTTTTGGACTAGCTTGTGGAGAATGATGGACACCAAATTGAAGAGGAGCATTTATTTCCATCCATAGACCGACGGACAGACAGAGGTGGTAAACAGAACTGTGGTACTTTTTCTTCGACGCTACTGCAGCAAGCATCCTAATTTATGGGATGAATAGATACCCTATGTACAACATGCTTATAATGGATCTTTACATTCATCCACTTAGAATTCACCATTTGAGACATGTTTGGGTACCTACCCAAGGTTCCTTTGGACTTGATGTATGGGAGAGATGTCGAAGTTAATGAAGAACGAATAGAGGATAGAGAACGCAAGTTCATCCAGAGGATTCAGCAGATACACCAAGAAATCAAGGAACAATTGGAGAAGAGTCAAGCACAATATAAAGATCAGTATGACAAGCACAAGGTTGATCATCAGTTTTAGTTTGGAGATCAGGTATGGATTCACATATGCAAGGAATGATTGAAGGGTGAAGGTGAGAAACTCAAGTTCATCCATTATGGACCCTTCACTATCTTGGATAAAAGCGACACTAATGCTTTTCGTTTAGATCTTCCACCTTATATGCAGATTTACTTTGTTGTGAACTTAGATAACTTGAAACTTTTTGAGCCTCCCATGATAATGGATTGGGATGAGGAAGTTTCAATACCTTCAGTTGATGAGTTTGTTCCTGAGTACTTGGATGAGTTATAGGAAGATATCATCTTAGACAGAAGGACGAGGAATTCACACAGGGGTGATGTTGATTATCTTCGAGTAGGATTAAAGGGCACACATCCAAGCAAGGAAAAGTGGATTGAGAAGGACAAAGTGAGGGGACTCTTCCCTCACTTTCCAGTTGATTGATGAAAGATTTTGATTCTCCAAAAATCTCTCAGTGGGAAGGCATAATCCAAAAAGGATCCAGAGAAGGCTAAGACCAACTCATAACTTATAGAGAAAACTCAATATGCTCGGAATGGCTTCAGCATATAGATAAAGGGAAAAAATTCAAAGTTACCTAAACTCCGTTAAAATGGCATGGTCATGAAGAGTGCATCACAAGATTTCTCAGGTGAAAGTTCAAACGGCTCATCAAACGAAGATACGGATCGAAATATATAAGAGGTCAAATTTCAGGTCAAACTTGGTCAAAAAGTCAAAGTTCAAGGTGACACATGTCACCAATGCAAGGGTGACATGTGGCACATTCGTACAGGGAGATGTGGCACGATTTTATAGGTATACATGGCAGGTTCTTATAGGTACACGTGGAAGTTTATGTGTTGCAGTCTTCGATTGACACATGGCAGAGGACAGCCAATGGCAGGTTGCCACATGGCAACTCCCATTGGCCTCTTACAGTACAGTTCATTAAAAATATATATTGAAGCCAACGGGAGTCGAAATCCTAACCTCCTAGACCAAAGGACTTACAACTCTGCGCTAGCCAACATGCCAGTACATAGTCCTTGTTTATAATATGACACAAATATTATTTAAGTTTAATAAATGTTCTATATGGGAAAAAGAAAAGGGCTAGGCCCTCGACACAGCCCTTGGTTATATGCTAATCCACGCAACCACATTTGAAACCCCCTGCTATATATATCCACCTACAATGGTATAACATAAACACCACCATTATGGTGGTATCTCCGCCATTTTATCCAACTGCTCAAACGATACACCAAAAAAAACGGAGGCCCGTGGGTTCAACCCCAGGACCTCCACCAACAAAAGTCTTAATATAGCATACACCTACCAATGCGCCAACCACTTCATTTATTCCTAAACACCCACAAAATTTATAAAAGGGGGCCTCCTCTAGTGTATGTGACAGGGGAGAAGAGACCAAGGCATGGATTTCAAGACTAGGCATGCATTTCGAGATTTTTCCCAGTCATTCATTTGTAGAGGCAGGCACGGAAACTGAAGGAAGAGTGTTTCTTGGGCCTAAAAGTGCCAGACTTGGATCGAGTTGTGGAGACAGTCATTTTTAGGTAATTCAATTCCACGAACACAGTGGTGATGTTTGTTTTCTGATCTAAGAAAAGATTCTATAGCTTAACTCCAGAAGGACATATACTTATGTATTTTTCCCAATTCTTTTGTGGGGTTAATAAAAAGGCCTACCCATTTGAGAGAAGGACCTGGAGACGTAGTCCACCAGGGAAAAACTCCATTATCAAGTTCTGTGTGTTCATATTTCATGCTTATGTCTCTTTCTTTTTGAGATTTTCCTTCTTTATGGTGTACTTTAGTTTATGCTCATTTAATACAAGTCCTTAACAAGTCACCAGATGAAAAGATCCCGGATCGGTGAGAGAGGGAGGGTTAGATGCAAGAGAGAGAAGGAGGGGAGAGAGATAAGGGGAGGGAGGGAGAGAGACAATAAGAGAAAAAGATAGGTTGAGAATGAGATGGATAGAGAGAGGGAGGGGGTAGAGAGAGAGGGAGGAGGGAGAGAA
>JZKD02S1711868.1:111905-156618 GCA_000966675.3 Picea glauca | reverse complement strand
AGGATGAGGAATTATGTGATGTTACCCCATTGGATGTTTGTGATGTTCTCTTGGGCCAACCATATATGTGGAAGCACCATGTTGTTTATGAGTCTCGACCCCGCAGTATCATTGTTTCTCTAGGGGGTCATATATACAAAATAATAGAGGTAGTTCTGACTACTATTCAACCTAAATAGTGCTACAAGGTAGTATCTAATTATACAAAATTCATCTTGTTCACAATCTGTTCAAAAGGTGAACAGAAGGATATTGCAACTACTACAGCCTTGGCCCAAGCACCTTCTATCCAACAGAAGCATGTCGACAAGATTGCAGCAAAGTGTAAATATTCCTTCTTCACACAAGAATCTCATGTATCCAAACTGGTTTAAAATGTCCAACCCTTCCAACCACATGTTCGTGACAACCTTCAACAAGATAAACAATGCAACTTCTCCAACAAGGCAAGAAGCTCATCAAGATGTCAATTCAACAAACGCTTTTACCTCTCCCTTGGGCACTCAACGCAATGGATACCATTGCTTCCTATTTATGTAGGATTGATATAGGTGGATATCGGTGGCCACCCACTTTTTCCAACTGGCTCAAAACAATTTTCTGGCAATTTTGGTAATTTACTATTTTTAGCAATTTTTAACTTCTCGAGCCATTTTCAGGGCCTAATTGAAGGTTTTTTTGGATCAATCTTTTCAATTATTCCCAACGACTTTGATTGATCCCCCTAAATGAATCTCCTTGAAGATACCTTTCCAACGAGCTATCATGCATCCCAAACGGAGATTGTATGCCAAAGTTATGCCCCTGGGAAGTTGATACACCAAACTACCCAAAACGGGGTCCACAAAACTGTTGGATTTTCATCTTCTGGGGTTAGGGTTTTGGATTTTATTTATGATAAAAATTCCTTTGGATCCTCATTGTAAACTCATCTTCTTCTGAATGCAAGTATAAGACACATTTCTTCTTAGAGATAAGTTGCCATCATTCTAGCGAGTCTTTCACTCTATATTTTTAGAGTCTTTGTACATTTTTTCTCATTAATAGAAAATTGTGTATTAATGTATCTATGTGTTTATGGTTGCATCTCCGATACATTTCTATTATATTATTGGATATATTAGATATCTCTCTACATCGATTTATTATATCTTCGCTCTCATCTTGTGCTGAAAATAATCCAGATTAGTGGTATCAGAGCAAGCTGCTCTTCATAGTTTTTTTCAGTGCATGTCCCCGACAACATCTGAGTATAGCAAGTTGGGTATCAAGCTTGTCTCTCTTGAAGACAATTGCTCTCTCACACCCAAGAAACCCTCCATGGCGAAAGACAAGAAAAATGATGGAGCAGATGATTCTATCAATATGTTGCTTGAGCAAGCTCTCACGCGACAGAGGGACGAAATGATGGAGAATTTTTCCCACATCCTTCAATGCATGTCGATAGCAGTAGGTGCATCTTAATCAAACAACTAATTTGGAAGCACATCTCCTTTCAAGGTATAGGTTAATTTTGATATTCTCATATTTGAAGGTCAGATAGATGCAGATGCCCTAGACAAATGGTTAAATCTGTTAGAAGGTTATTTTTTTGTTCATAATTTTTCCGACAGGGAAAATATCACCTTCACACTCTTTAAATCTCTCCACCATGTCAAACATTGGTGAAAAACTTACTGGGAGAAAATTTTCACAGAGTCTGGAATATATGGGGCCGAGCCTACTTGGTATTTTTTTGTGGATGCGGTAAAGGAACAGTATTACCCTATTTGAAACTATGAGGACCAGTACATGAGATGGATCACACAGTGGTAAGAGAGGGGCCAAGCAGTTCTAAATTTCACCAATACCTTCCATACCTTTCACACCAAGTTGGGTATCAAAGACTCTAAATGACATTTAGTTCTGAAATATCGTGGGTCTCTAAACATATACATCCAAACTAAAATGGATTTTCTGGACATCTTATCACTCGGTGTTGCTTATCGATGTGTTGTTAAAATCAAATAGAAATTTAAGCACGAGAACAAACGGGATTTTGGGTTTGCAAATATGCAACAACCAAAGTATGATAAAGACGACCCTAACAAACAGTCTCTCAAAAAACATTCCAAGACACAGGAAAAGAAGGGTCATGGGAAGATAAAGAAGGACACCGGAAAATGGTGTGATTTCCACAAAAGCCCCTCGAACAACAGAGGAATGTCACTCAAAATAGTCATTGGTGGTTGAGATCAAAGACAAGGAGATGAACCCTGATTCTGAATCTGATTTTGAAAATATTGGTAAAAGACAGATCATCAATGCAGACCCCACTACTATTGTTGTGACTGCATCAATTCAACCAGAAGAACCAACAGTTCATGAAGAGGGGGATCTCTTTTTTCATTCACATATGTGGGTGATGGGGACCCCGCTGCATTTTATTGTTGATAACGGAAGCCATATGAACCTCATCTCAGTAGAGGTCATCAAATAGTTGGGAGTGTCGACAACACCACACCCACAGCCATACAACATCGGGTGGCTTCACTAGGGACGAGATCTCTGTGTCATACAAAAATGTTGATTTTCATACAACATCTATCCCTTCAAGGATGAGGTATTTATGATGTTACCCCAATGGATGTTTGTGATGTTCTCTTGGGCCAACCATATATGTGAAAGCACCATGTTGTTTATGAGTCTTGACCCTACAATGTCATTGTTTCTCTAGGGGTTCATCTCTATAGAATACTAGAGGTAGTTATGACTACTGTTTTACCTAAACAATTCCGCGAGGTAGTATCTCATACTAAAAAATTCAGCTTCTTCACAATCTATTAAAAATGTGAACAAAAGGATATGCAACCACTACAGCCTCGGTCCAAGCACCTTCTATCCAAGAGAAGTAGGTCGAAAATATTGCAGCAAAGTGTAAATATTACTTTTTCATGCAAGCATATCATGTAGCCATACTGGTTAAAAAGGTCCAACCCCTACAACCACATGTTCGTGACAACCTTCAACAAGCTAAGCAGAGCAACTTCTCCAACAAGGAAAGCAACTCATCAAGATGCAGATTCAGCAAACACATTTCCCTCTCCCTGGAGCACTCAATGTAATGGAGACCAATTTTTCTTGAGGGAGGATTGATCCAAGTTGATATCGGTGTCCACCCACCTTTTCCAACTGGCTTAGAACAGTTTTCTGGCAATTTTGGTAATCTACTATTTTTAGTAGTTTTTAACTTACAGGGCCATTTTGAGGGTCTAAATGAAGGTTTTTTGGGATCGATCTTCTCAATGATATCTAAATTATTTGAGTGAGCCCCCTAAATTAAAATCGTCGATGATACCTTTCCAGCAAGCTATCGTTCAGCCCAAACAGAGATCGTATGACAAAGTTATGCCCCCAGGAAGTTGATACAAAAAACTACCCAAAATGGGGTCTACAAAATTGTTGGATTTTCATCTTCTGGGGTTAGGGTTTTGTATTTTATTTATGATAAAAAGGACTTTGGAGCCTCATTGTAAAACAATCTTCTTGTGAATGCAAGTAGCGGACACATCTCTTCTCAGAGATAAGTTGCCACCATTCTAGCGAGTCTTTCACTCTGTATTTTTATAGTCTTTGTGCATTCTCTCTCATTAATAGAAAATTGTGGATTATTGTATCTATGTGTTTATGGTTGCATCTTTGATACCTTTCTGTTATATTATTGGATATCTGAGGTATCTCTGTACATTTATTTATTATATCTCTTCTCTCATTTTGTGTTGAAAATAATCTGGATCAGTGGTATCATAGCATGTTGCTCTTGATCGTTTTTTTTTCAGTGCATGTCCCCAACGAGGTCTGAGTATAGAAATTTGGGTATCGATCTTGTCTCTCTTGAATAAAAATGTTCTCGCATGCCCAATAAACCCTCCATGGTGGAAGAACATAAAAATGATGAAGCAGACGATTCTATCAATCTGTTTCTTGAGCAAGCTCTCACGTGACAGAGCGACGAAATGATGGAGAATTTTCCCCACGTCCTTCAATGCCTACCGACAACAACAGACGTATATTCATCAAACAACCACTTTGGAGGCACCTCTCCTTTCAAGGTACAGATTAATTTTTATATTCTTTTATTTGAAGCTCAGATAGATGTGGATGCCCTAGACAAATGGTTAAATCTGTTAAAAGGTTATTTCTCTGTTCATAATTTTTCCGACAAGGAAGAGATCACCTTCGCACTCCTTAAATCTCTCCCCCATGTCAAACATTGGTGGGAAACTTACTGGGAGCAAAGTTCCACAGAGGATTCTGGAATATATGGGGTCGAGCCCACTTGGGATTTTTTCGTGGATGCAGTAAAGGAACAGTATTACCATGTTGGCAACTATGAGGACCAATACATGAGATGGACCACACTACAACAAGAGAGGGGCCAAGCAGTTATGGATTTCACCAATAACTTCCATACCTTGTGCACCAAGATGGGTATCAAATACTCCGAACAACTTTTGGTTCTAAAATACCGTGGGGCTCTACATAGATACATCCAAACTGAAATGGATTTTCTAGACATCTCATCACTAGGTGCTTCTTATCGATTTGTTAAAATCGAACAGAAATTTAATCACCAAAACAAATGGGAATTTGCATCTACAAATATGCAAAAACCAAAGTATGATAAAGACAATTGTAACAAATAGTCTACCGAAAACCAGTCCAAGCCACAGGAAAAGAAGGGTCATGGGAAGACAAAGAAGGAAACCGAAAAATGGTGCAATTTCCATAAAAGCCCATGATACAACACTGAGGAATGTCACTCAAAAAAGTCATTGGTGGTCGAGATAAAAGATAAGGAGCCGAACTCTAATTCAAATATAATTCTAAAAATACTGGTAAAAGACAGATCATTGATGCAAACCCCACTACTATTGTCATGACTGCAACAATTCAACCAGAAGAACCAATATATCATGAAGAGGGGGAGCACCTTTTTCATTCACATATGTGGGTGAAGGAGACCTCGCTGCATTTTATTGTTGATAGTGGAGGCTAGAAGAACCTCATCTTAGCTGAGGTTGTCAAACAGCTGGGATTCTAGACAAAACCACACCCGCAGCCATACAACATCGGGTGGCTTCGCTAGGGACGCGATATTCATGTCAGCAAATAGTTTTGATTTTCATATGGCATCCAACCCTTCAAGGATGAGGTATTATGTGATGTTACCCCACTAGATGTCTATGATGTTCTCTTGGGCCAACCATATATGTGGAAGCAGCATGATGTTTATGATTCTTGACCTCATAGTGTCATTTTTTTTCTAGGGGGTCATCTATACAGAATACCAGAGGTATTTCTAACTACTTTTCCACTTAAACAGTGTTGCAAGGTAGTATCTCATACTACAAAATTCATCTTTTTCACAATCTGTTCAAAAAGTGAATGGAAGGATACTGCAACCACTACAGCCTCGGCCTAAGCACCTTCTATCCCACAGAAGTAGGTCGACAAGATTGCAGCAAAGTGTAAAGATTCATTCTACACACAATAATATCATGTATCTAGACTAGTTAAAAAGTTCCAACCCTTCTAGACACATGTTCATGACAACCTTCAACAAGCTAAGCAGCGCAACTTCTCCAACAAGCCAAGCAACTCATCAAGATGCAGATTCATCAAACGCTTTTCCCTCTCCTCAGGGAACTCAATGTAATGGATACCATTGCTTCTAAAGGAGGGAGGATTGATCCAGGTGGATATTGGTGGCTACCCACCTTTTCCAACTAGCTCTAAACAGTGTTTTGCCAATTTTGGTAATTTACTATTTTTAGCAGTTTTTAACCTCCAGGGTCATTTTAAGGGCCTAAATGAAGGTTTTTTGGGATAGAGCTTCTCAATGATATCTGAAGGCTCTGATTTATCCCCCTAAATGAATCTCTTCAATGATACCTTTCCAATGAGCTATCGTGAGCCCCGAACGGAGATCGTATGCCAAAGTTACACCCCCGGGAAGTTGATACACCAAACTACCCAAAACAAGGTCCACAAAATTGTTGGCTTTTCATCTTCCTAGGTTATGGTTTTGGAATTTATTTATGATAAAAAGGCCTTTGGATCCTCATTTTAAAATCTTCTTCTTGCGAATGTGAGTAGAGGATAGATCTCTTCTCAGAGATAAGTTGCCACCATTCTAGTGAGTCTTTCACTCTGTATTTTTACATTCTTTGTACATTTTCGCTCATTAATAGAAAATTGTGTATTATTGTATCTCTGTGTTTATGGTTGCATCTCTGATACATTTCTGTTATATTATTGGATATCTGAGATATCTCTGTACATTGCTTTATTATATCTTCTCTCTCATTTCATGCCGAAAATGATATGGATCAGTGGTATCAAAGAAGGTTTCTCTTGATCGTGTTTTTAAGTGCATCTACCCGACAAGGTTCAAGTATAGAAAGTTGGGTCTTGAGCTTGTCTCTCTTGAAGAAAATCGCTCTCGCACACCCAATAAACCCTCCATGGCGGAAGAAAAGAAAAATGATGGAGCAGATGATTCTATCAATATGTTGCTTGACCAAGCTCTCACGTGACAGAGTGAGGAAATGATGGAGAATGTTTTTCACATCCTTCAATGCCTATCGATAGCAACAAGTGCATCTTCATCAAACAACCACTTTGGAAGCACATATCCTTTCAAGATACAGGTTAATTTGAT
The DNA here is from genome assembly GCA_000966675.3 of Picea glauca. Lineage (NCBI taxonomy): Eukaryota > Viridiplantae > Streptophyta > Pinopsida > Pinales > Pinaceae > Picea > Picea glauca. The sequence goes on along the minus strand of JZKD02S1711868.1, from coordinate 149,915 downwards.
ATTCCCATATTTGAAAGTCAGATGGATGCGGATGCCCTAGACAAATGATTAAATCTATTAGAATGTTATTTCTCTGTTCATAAGTTTTTCGACAGGGAAAATATCACCTTTGCATTCCTTCAAGATCTCCCCCATGTCAAACATTAGTGGGAAACTTACTGGGAACAAAGTTCCACAGAGGATTCTGGAATATATGGGGTCGATCCCACTTGGGATTTTTTTATGGATGCGGTAAAGGAACATTATTACCTTGTTGGCAACTATGAGGACCCGTACATGAGATGGACCACACTACAGCAAGAGAGGGGCCAAGAATTTTTAAAGTTCACCAATACCTTCCATAACTTGCACACCAAGCTTGGTATCAAAGACTCCAAATGAAATTTGGTTCTAAAATACCATGGGGCTCTACACAGATACATCCAAATTGAAATGGATTTTCTAGACATCTCATCACTCGGTGTTGCTTATCGATATGTTGTTAAAATCAAACAGAAATTTAAGCACCAGAACAAACAAGATTTTGGGTTTGCAAATATTCAACAACCAAAGTATGATAAAGACAGCCCTAACAAACAGTCTCCCGAAAACTAGTCCAAGCCACAAGAAAAGAAGAGTCACAGGAAGACAAAGAAGGACACCATAAAATGGTGTGATTTCCACAAAATCCCCGGGCACAAAACCGAGGAATGTCACTCAAAACAGTCATTGGTGGACGAGATCAAAGACAAGGAGCCAAACCCTGATTCAGAATCTGATTCTAAAAATACTGGTAAAAGAGAGATCATCGACGCAGACCCCAATGCTATTGTCATGACCGCAGCAATTCAACCAGAAGAACCAACAGATCATGAAGAGGGGGAGCATCATTTTCATTCACAAATGTGGGTGAAGTGGACCCCGCTGCATTTTATTGTTGATAGCGGAAGCCACAAGAACCTCATCTTAGCAAAGGTCATCAAATAGTTGGGATTGTAGACAACACCACTCCTGCAACCATACAACATTGGGTGGCTTCGCCAGGGAAGAGATCTCTGTGTCATCCAATAGTATTTATTCTCATATAGAATCCAACCCTTCAAGGATGATGGATTATGTGATGTTACCCCACTGGATGTCTGTGATGTTCTCTTGGGCCAACCATATATTTGGAAGCACCATGTTGTTTATGAGTCTCAACCCCGCAATGTCATTTTTTCTCTGGAGGGTCATCTCTACATAATACCAGAGGTATTTATGACTATTGTTCCACCTAAACAGTGTCATGAGGTAGTATCTCATACTACAAAATTCAACTTCTTCACAATCTGTTCAAAAGGTGAATAGAAGGATACTGCAACCACTACAGACTCGACCCAAGCACCTTCTATCCAACAGAAGCAGGTCGACAAGATTGCAGCAAAGTGTAAAGCTTCCTTCTGCACACAATCATCTCATGTAGCTAGACTGGTTAAAAAGGTCCAACCCTTCCAGCCACATGTTTGTGAAAACCTTCAACAATCTAAGTAGAGCAACTTCTCCAACAAGGCAAGCAGCTCATCAATATGAAAATTCAACAAACGCTTTTCCCTCTCCCACGTGCACTCAATGCAATGGATACCATTGCTTACTAAGGAGGGGGGATTTATCTTGGTGGATATTGGTGGTCACCCACCTTTTCCAACTGGCTCAAAACTGTTTTCTAGCAATTTTGGTAATTTACTATTTTTAGTAGTTTTTAACTTCTGGGGCCATTTTGAGGGCCTAAATGAAGGTTTTTTGGGATTGATATTCTCAAATAAGGCCAAAGACTCTAAATGAGCCCCCTAAATGAATCGCCTCGACGATACCTTTCCAACAAGTTATCGTGCACCCCAACAAATATTGTATGCCAAAGTTACACCCTCAGGAAGTTGATACACCAAACTACCCAAAACAGGGTCCACAAAACTGTTGGCTTTTCATCTTTTGGGGTTATGGTTTTGGATTTTATTTATGATTAAAAGGCCTTTGGAGCCTCATTGTAAAATCATCTTATTGCTAATGTGAGTAGTGTACACATCTCTTCTCAAAGATAAGCTACCACCATTCTAGCGAGTCTTTCACTCTGTATTTTTAGAGTCTTTGTACATTTTCGCTCATTAATAGAAAATTGTGTATTATTGTATCTTTTTGTTTATGGTTGCATCTCTGATACATTTCTATTATATTATTGGATATCTGAGATATATCTGTACATTTTTTTATTATATCTCCGCTCTCATTTCATGCCGAAAATAATCTGGATCAATCGTATCAGAGTAGGATGCTCTTGATCGTTTTTTTAGTGCATGTCCCTGACGATGTCTGAGTATAGCAAGTGGGGTATCGAACTTGTCTCTCTTGAATACAATTTCTCTCACACGCCCAAGAAACACTCCATGGAGGAAGAAAATAAAAACTATGCAGAAGACGATTCTATCAATCTGTTGCTTGAGAAATCTCTCACGCGACAGAGAGACGAAATGATGGAGAATTTTTCCCATATCCTTCAATGCCTACTGATAGAAATAGATGCATATTCATTAAAAATCCACTTTCGAAGAACCTCTCCTTTCAAGTTACAGGTTAGTTATGATATTCCCGTATTTGAAGGTTAGATAGATGCGGATGCCCTAGACAAATGGTTAAATATGTTAGAAGGTTATTTCTCTATTCAAAATTTCTCCAACAGGGAAAAGAACACCTTCGCACTCCTTAAAGCTCTCCCCCATGTCAAACATTGGTGGGAAACTTACTGGGAGAAAAGTTCCATGGAGGATTCTGGAATATATGGGGCTGAGTCTACTTGGGATTTTTTGTGGATGCGGTAAAGGAACAATATTACCATGTTGGCAACTATGAGGACTAATACATGAGATGGACCACACTGCTACAAGAGAGGGGCCAAGCAGTTCCATAGTTCACCAATACCTTCCATACCTTGCACACCAAGTTGGGTATCAAAGACTCTGAACAACATTTGGTTCTAAAATACTGTGGGGCTCTACACAGATACATCCAAACTGAAATGGATTTTATGGACATCTCATCACTTAGTGTTGCTTATTGATATGTTGTTAAAATCGAACAGAAATTTAAGCACCAGAAGAAACGGGAGTTTGGGTCTAAAAATATGCAATAACCAAAGTATGATAAATACGGCCCTAACAAACAGTCTCTCAAAAATGAGTCCAAGCCACAAGAAAAGAAGGGTCATGGGAAGACAAAGAAGGACACCGAAAAATGGTACGATTTCCACAAAATCCCTTGACACAACACCAAGGAATGTCGCTCAAAAAATTCATTGGTGGTCGAGATAAAAGACAATGATTCAAACCTTGATTCAGAATCTTATTCTGAAAATAATGGTAAAATACAAATCATTGACGTAGACCCTACTTCTATTGTTGCGACCGCAGCAATTCAACTAGAAGAACCAACAGATCATGAACAGGGGGAACACCTTTTTCATTCACAGATGTGGGTGAAGGGGACCCTACTGCATTTTATTGTTGATAGTTGAATCCAGAAGAACCTCATCTCAGCAGAGGTCATCAAACAGTTGGGATTGTCGAAAACACCACACTTGCATCCATACAACATTCGGTGGCTTCACCAGTGACGAGATCTCTGTGTCAGTCAATAGTGTCGATTGTCATACGGCATCCAACCCTTCAAGGATGAGGTATTATGTGATGTTACCCCATTGGATGTATGTGATGTTCTTTTGGGCCAACCATATATGTGGAAGCGCCATGTTGTTTATGAGTCTCGACCCCGCAGTGTCATTGTTTCTCTGGGGGTTCATATCTACAGAATACCAGGGATAGTTTTGATTATTGTTCCACCTAAATAGTGTTGTGAGGTAGTATCTCATACTACAAAATTCAACATCTTCATAATCTGTTCAAAAGGTGAATAGAAGGATACTGCAACCACTATAGCCTCAGCCCAAGAACCTTATATCCAATAGAAGCAGGTTGACAAGATTGCAGCAAAATGTAAAGATTCCTTCTGCACACTGTTATAGCAAGATTTGTCTCACCCTATGCAATCGTTCACAGAAGGCCTTTTTCCATTTCCCTATGCAGACTTTTCATCCCTTTTTGCAAGTTCCAGAGCTAAAAAATACATTTTTTTTCACATGTACGCACCTTGCCTACTACACATCATGTGTATACGCAGGTTGCACCACTACAGCCCGCATACATCGGGATTTGTGCCAAAAAAATGAAAAATGGTGTCGGTTTTCCATGTCATGATAGGAGATCTATGATCATTGGCCTTCCATATACTAGAAACGTTCCGACTTAGACCTTCAGTTCCATTTGAAGGCTATAAATGGGCCAATTTCGAGCTATGGAAAAAAAAGAGAAATAATTCAACTTTGAGAGAAAAGTTACTCTAGAGAAATTATTTATTTCATATTGAGTATGCATCCCTTTGTCCTTTAAGTCTGAACACAGTGTTCAGACCCCAAGATCTTCCCTTATTGATTGAGAACTGCATTGTCTCTCTTCTATGAGCTTTCCTTTGGTGGAGGATTGAAGTGGTGGAGGCCCAGCTGGAAGGAACTTAGTTTCTCGGTTCCAAACCACGCCGACACGGAAGTCTGTAACTTTTTCACTTCTGTTGATCATATATTAATAGAAATAATATTTTCCCATCCAACTGATATATCACAAATATTTGAATTATTATCCATGGGCATATTTGTTATGTATATTAATGGATTATGCTATCTAATGTGCTAACATCATATATTATCACCATATGCTTGCTTTACTTGGTTGTTGAGAACTAGTTGCAAGTATATTTCTTTGGGTCAAGTGCTCAACAATGGACTTCATCGAACGTCTAAACAAGGTAGGCCTTTTATCTTGTCTCACTGCCATATTTGTTTATATAGCATACTTGACGATATAGTTGATTTCTGTAGTCATTTCCGTCTATTGTGGTTTACCCTAGGCATAGAGAGATTTTCCTTGTAACACACACAAGAATATCATGTATCCAAAATGGTTAAAAATTTCCAACCCTTCCATCCACATGTTCATGACAATCTTCAACAAGCTAAGAAGCGCAACTTCTCCAACAAGGCAAGCAACTCATCAAGATGTAGATTCAACAAATGGCTTTTCCTCTCCCCCAGGCATTCAACACAATGGATACCATTGCTTCCTAAGGATGGAAGATTGATCTAGGTGTATATTGGTGGCCACCCACCTTTTCCAACTAGCTCAAAATAGTTTTCTGGCAATTTTGGTAATTTACTATTTTTAGCAGTTTTTAACTTCGAGGCCATTTTGAGGGCATAAATGAAGGTTTTTTGGGATCGAGATTATCAATGATATCCAAAGGATCTTATTGAGAAACCTAAATGAATATCCTCTATTATACCTTTCCATTGAGTTATTGTGCACCCCCAAATGGAGATCGTATGCCAAAGTTACGCCCCCGAGAAGTTGATACACCAAACTACCCAAAACGCGGTCCGCAAAACTGCTAGATTTTCATCATCCGGGGTTATGGTTTTGGATTTTATTTATGATAAAAAGGCCTTTGGAGCCTCATTGTAAAATCATCTTCTTTCGAATGCGAGTATAGTACACATCTCTTCTCAGAGATAAGTTGCCACCATTCTAGCGAGTCTTTCACTCTGTATTTTTATAGTCTTTGTACATTTTCGCTCATTAATAGAAAATTGTGTATTACTGTATCTCTTTGTTTATGGTTGCATCTATAATACATTTATTTTATATTATTGGATATTCGAGATATCTCTGTACATTGCTTTATTATATCTCCACTCTCATTTCGTGTCGAAAATAATCTAGATCAGTGGTATCAAAGTAGGTTGCTCTTGATCCTTTTTTCAGTGCATGTCCCCGATGAGGTCCAAGTATAACAAGTTGGGTATTGAGCTTGTCTCTCTTGAATAAAATATCTCTTGCACGCCCAAGAAACCATCCATGGCAGAAGAAAACAAAACTGATGGAGTAGATTATTCTATCAATCTGTTGTTTGAGCAAGCACACACGCGACAGAGGGACGAAATGATGGAGAGTTTTTCCCACATCCTTCAATGCCTGTTGATAGCAACAGATGCATATTCATCAAACCGCCACTTTGGAAGCACCTCTACTTTCAAGGTACAAGTTAATTTTTGTATTCCCGTATTTGAAGGTCAGATAGATGTGGATGCCCTAGACAAATGGTTAAATCTATTAGAAGGTTATTTCTCTATTCATAATTTTTCCAGTAGGGAAAATATCACCGTCGCACTCCTTAAAGATCTCCCCCATGTCAAATATTGGTGGGAAACTTACTGGGATAAAATTTCCACAAAGGAGTTCGAAATATATGGGGCTAAGCCCACTTGGGATTTTTTTGTGGATGCGGTAAAGGAATAGTATTACCATGTTGCCAACTATGAGGACCAGTACATAAGATGGACCAAACTGTGGCAAGAGAGAGGCCAAGAAGTTTCGGAGTTCACCAATACCTTTCATACCTTGCACACCAGCATGGGTATCAAAGACTCCGAACGACATTTTGTTATGAAATTCCATGGGTCTCTACATAGATACATCCAAACTGAAATGGATTTTATGGAGATATCATCACTGGGTGTTGCTTATCGATATGTTGTTAAAATTGAATAGAAATTTAAGCACCGGAACAAACGGGAATTTGGGTCTGCAAATATGCAACAACCAAATTATGATAAATACGGCCCTAACAAACAGTCTCATGAAAATGAGTCCAAGCCACATGAAAAGAAGGGCCATGGGAAGACAAAGAAGGACACCGGAAAATGGTGTGATTTCCATAAAATCCTCTAGAACAACACCGAGGAATGTCGCTCAAAATATTCATTGGTAGCTGAGATCAAAGACAAGGAGTCGAACCCTGATTCAGAATCTGATTCTAAAAATACTGGTAAAAGATAGATCGTCGACGCAGACCCCACTGCTATTTTTGCGACTGCAACAATTCAACCAGAAGAACCAACAGATCATGAAGAGGGAGATCTCCTTTTTCATTCACAGATGTGGGTGAAGGGGACCCCGCTACATTTTATTATTCATAGTGGAAGCCATAAGAACCTCATCTCAGCATAGGTCATCAAATAATTTGGATTGTTGACAACACCACACCCGCAGCCATACAACATTGGGTGGCTTCACCAGGGATGATATATTCATGTCAGCCAACAATTTTGATTGTCATATAGCATCCAACCCTTCAAGGATGAGGTATTATGTGATGTTACCCCACTAGATGTCTGTGATTTTCTCTTGGGCCAACCATATATGTGGAAGCACCATGTTGTTTATGATTCTCGACCCCGCGATGTCATTGTTTCTCTGGGGGGTCATCTCTACAGAATACCATAGGTAGTTCTGACTAGTGTTCCACGTAAACAATGATACGAGGTAGTATCTCATACTACAAAATTCAGCTTCTTCACAATTTGTTCAAAAGGTGAACAGAAGGATATTGCAACCACTACAGCCTCAACCCAAGCACCTTCTATCCAATAGAAGCAGGTCGACAAGATTGTAGAAAAGTGTAAAGATTCATACTGCTCAAAATTATCTCATGTATCTATACTGGTTAAAAAGGTCCAACCCTTCCAACCACATGTTTGTGACAAATTTCAACAAGCTAAGCAACGCAACTTCTCCAACAAGGAAAGTAGCTCATCAAGATGTAGATTCAACAGACGCTTTTCCCTCTCCCCTGGGCACTCAACGCAATGGAGACCATTTATTCCTAAGGAGGGAGGACTGATCTAGGTGAATATCAGTGGCCACCGACATTTTCCATCTGGCTCAAAACAGTTTTCTGGCAATTTTGGTAATTTACTATTTTTAGCAGTTTTTAACTTTCAGGGCCATTTTGAGGGCCTAAATGAAGGTTTTTTGGGATCGATATTCTCAATGTTATTCAAAGGCTTTGATTGAACCCCCTAAATGAATCTTCTCGAAAATACCTTTCCAACGAGCTATTGTGTGCCCCAAATGAAGATCGTATGCCAAAGTTACCCCCCCCCCCAAGGAAGTTGATACACCAAACTACCCAAAACGAGGTCCAAAAAAATGTTGCCTTTTCATATTCTGAGGTTTTGAGCACTCAACACACCCTAAAAATCATATGTCATTTTTTTACTTTTTGGGTACCACTTGATCTTTGCACTGTTTGATTCGACTTTATTTTTGAAAAAAATGTTTTGCCTTTTTCTTATTATCTTGACTCTCATAGATTTTCAGATATGTTGCACTTATTAAAACCCATGTCTTTAAAAAGCCTTAACACCTGAATAAAGAATCAAAATCCAAAACACTTCACCCAACACACTCAGATTCGGCATCAGAAGGAATTCAAAGAAATATAAGAGTCACCTGGGAGTCACCGAGCGTCGCTCTTCATCGGCATCGGTAAAAAGTAAGTTTTTTTTGCGCCAATGTCTTACAAAGGGATATCGTCGATATTCGATTCTTCTTCAGCATTGGTAAAGGATGAGGTGAATAGTCATTAATCAAGGAAGAAAGGATATCATTGATGGTTGATACTCGATGCGCCTATCAGAATCAAGGAAAACCTAAAAGCATCACAACGGACATTGTGACCATGCTAAAGAGTTCTCCCGATCGTTGATCCTCGATGCCTATCGGCATCGGGACTTTTGTGGAAGCTAATATGTAGAAAAACACGTGATAGGTATCGCTGATCATCGATCCTAGATATTTTTCTTCATCAACAAGCTAAGGTATGTTTTAAAATGAATAGCATAAATAAATCCCCGACTCCGATTACTACACATGGATTAGGCCTCCTATCTTCAACGCCACATGTCTGTGCCAGATCGGAGAACTGTATGTTCTAGTTTTGCCCCAAGTCATTTCCTTTGGTCCCCTAAATCCTAGTCACACCTCCGAGTCAGCTTTTCCATGATAGCATTGTGCTATGAGATTGATCGGCATCAGAGCTTTGGTGAAGGACATCGACAAAAAATTTCATAGCGCATCCTCGATCCCCGATCCACCCACTGATAAAGCAACACGATGGGATGTTTTAGCGCTAGATACGATTAGATTTAGAGCATTTAAGGGGATAATTAATACCAAATCCCGCATTAGTTTCTACCTCGTGCGCCAATTAACACGGTCATTTTAAATCACCAAAAGGCCACATCACCCCTGCGCCTTCACCGTCAACCCATGATGAATTTAAGTTATAGAGATTTGGCGGTAGATTTTTTTTAAATTGCACTCATCACCTGAATTCAATGGCTGATGTGACACGGTAAGCTCTTCATTGGTTTAAATTCTCTTGATTCATGGTAAGCGGAATCATTCTGCGTGCAAGGAAATTCAGAGCATCCAGAGAAGCAAGACGAGTAATTCGAAAGCTGCAGAGATCCTGTGAGTATCAAATAACCAGGTTTAGCAAGATTTACAGGTATGTGCCCAAATATGTGGATTTTACATTCTTTCACTTCATATATTTTATCCAATGTTTCTATGTAGACACTCTCTGAAGATTTATTTTGAATGCAGGAACAATACCACCAAGAAATATGACCACTAGGCGATCACCGAAGGTGCCAAAGCTTAAAGAACCAGAGGTAGGAGAAGGCTCCTCCCCAGGGGTCAAGACTAGAGCCTGTTATCAAAACATCAATGAAGAAGGATTTCGTCCAGCCTCCAGCCTTTGGAGATACCAAGGAAAGTACAGGGTCCAAAATGATGCTCCCATATTGGGGGGAGCTCTTTAAAAATATCAACCAAAAGGAATACCCAGAATACATCCCACATAGTGATCCTGATGTTAGAGAATTTAATGATGAAGTGTTCCCGAACATCCAACAGTCATACTTGCATATGGTGGCTAGAAAAACCCCTGTCATTCCCTGCATCGAACTCCTGAATTGGCTCATCGACCACACATACACACATAAATGTTTGATTAATGATTATAATGGTGGTTGTGTCGGAGTGTTCTTACCGGTCGAAGTCCATAAGTATTACAAGATTAGAGACCCTGAGGAGTGTCTGAACAAATATTTTGTCGTAAAGTTCTATGAGGGCCACTACATCAGTCAGGTGATGGCCTCATGGTGGTGAGAAGATAAGAAATACACAAACTGGAGCACCGGCTGGTACTAGACAGCCAACTTAAGGGATCCATACATCTACCTAATGGCTCTCATCTATCGACTGTATGGGGAGAAATACTTCTCCAAATTTGTAGAGGCATGGATGCCTCTAGCTTACATAGTGTCCATTTCCAGGAGTGAAGTCAACTTGGGAGCCATCATTTCTAAGAAATTAAGCATCTACATACAACAGGCTCAGACGTCGAAGGAAGGAGACACACCAGCCTTCTACATGGATTCATATCTACTTGTTGTCATGTGTGCCAAAAACATTTTTGTCGGCATGAACCTGAGCTGGCACATTGCAGAACTCCCAATCCACGTATATTTCAGCATCCTATGGGAGAACAGGTACAGAAAATCTTACTCCCTCATCTACGATGAATTCATCGCACATATTCATTTTATTCTTTTCAATAAATAATGCCCGAGACTATCGGTTGTGGCCAAAAAGATGATATCAAATGTAGGCCACTGGTACTTGGATAAGCACGATACCTACATCAGGGTGTTTGGGGCCACTGGAGCACCACATATCCTACCAGCGCATGTCCCTGACCGTCTCGTATTGAGAGATATATGCTACCATACCATCCTACGGGGTTACAATGCAACCCTAGTCAAGGATAAAAAGTGGGCGTTTATAGCTTATGTATTCCATGTAGGCTTCTACATGGTGAAGGACACTTCTCAAGCCAAACAAGAAGGGTTGAGCCAATTGGATTTCAGGTTCCATACCGGCCGATTCCGCAAGCACAACCCAAAGGGTCTACTCTTGAAACATGCTTCTCAAGTGTCGTCTTACTAGCCATATGCCCACAACAAATTTGAATACGAAGTCTTCACATAAAATGCCCAAGATCGGGACGAGGTGGTGGCTATGATGGATGACCCCAAAATGACCAAGTTCAGAGCCATGATCCTGTACGAAGAGATGAAAACCATAGAAAAATAGGCTCAAGAAGCCCTCAGAGCTAGGGAAGAAATGATAGCGACCAAAGTAGCGGAGGTTCCCCTGGCAACTCCGGTGTAGGATAGAGGTTTCCTTATGATGCAAAAGACATGAGAAAGGGGGTTCATCATGATCGAGAAGGTGCAACGAATAATTGATCAGCTGCAAGAGTCGGAGTATGAGAAGATTCACCCACTTAAGTGGGATCCTATGATGACTCTTAGATAGACTGATAGAAGAAAGCGCCATATGGCGAGTTTTGTTTTACTTATTTTCACATTAATAGTTATTTTTAGTTAATAGTATGTTATAAATAGGAATATCGACCTATTAGCAAACGTCAACGGTTGTTGAAAAGACCCTCATTTTTGGATTTTGTTAACTATTTCGGAGCTTCCTTAATTGAGAAGTCATGTTTAGGACCAGAGACAAAGTTGTGTTTTTCATCAGAAGTGTGTATGATTAGATGTGGAGAAGAATTATTTATGATTTCATCTCTTGAATGGATGTTGTAACAAGTAAGAGATTATAAAACTATTGATAAGTTATCTGATGCAATGATTTATAGTTCTTATCTCTAATGATGAAAAGTAATTCGTTGTGTTATTATGTGATGGATGATTAGATTTAAGAGAATTATTTTTGTAGCCGTCATTTATCGCATGCATGTTTTCTTTCTGATAAATTGTATCTGAGTCAAATTGGAATACCAGCAGGTTAATGTATTAGTACTAGGCTTGTGGTAGATCATTGTTGTCTGCATGTTAGAGTGAAAGGGTTATCCCAAAGCTCAGCCTTCTCCAGTAGTTGAGTTTTTCCCTCTTTGTTACCTAGTTGGTTTATACTAGATTTTATCTTGTATCAATCCCACCTATAAGGGAAAATACAAAAAAAGAGAACGTATGAACCCAAGGAGAAAGCCTTCACAAGAAAACGTAATTTCCATCGATTATTTGGTCGGATCGCACGATCCGGAGAACCATTCCACTATTAAACGTTGCATAGTCTAATTGGGCCTCAGTGGCGGGTTTGGTTCCTACTGTTGAGTTAAAGGGATTTAGGACCCCTCAACAGAATTGGCACTAGAAGGAGGGCCCTAAGAATGAATGGTTGAATATATTTTTGACATGGTATTTCACACAACCTGTAGATTCAAAATAGAGAAAATGCATGGCTAGTCATTCCCAAGAAATCCCACACACACTGAGTACTCTTGAAACGAGTAACTTACCCCAGCACAATGAAGAACATTGCTTCACTGATATACCCTACACTCTTCCTCACGAAGAATGGAACCAATTCAAAAGAATCACAAGAGAATACATCCGACATATCAGTGCACTTCCCTTAGATCCGTTACTTCCTCGAAGAAAACAAATAACCATACCAGTGGTCGAGTCCCCCGACCAGGTTTTCGTGCACACAGTAAAAGACCTGATAAATTTTGCCCTCACTGAAATTGAAAATCCTCTTAAACTAATCCCTAAAACACCAGCCGGAAACTTCTCCGAGCCCGACGAATTTTTGGAAGAAGAAAGGTTTGACTTAGGATCTGAAGACATGGAAGATAAAAATGACCATGATGAAGAAAGGGGAAACCCAACTCATAATAATTAACATTGGTTGGCCAGAGATGCTTTGGCCATCCTCGGACAAGTACATAACCTCCCCTGACACCCAGATAAGTTACTCCCTAAATTTGACCCTGAAACCTTAGGATTTCCTAAAGACCATATCAAAAAAATCATACTAGCTATCAGACTTATGAATGTCCAACATGAAGACCTAGTTTGCAGGCTATTTCCCCACACTTTCGAGAATTCAGCCTCCACATGGTATTTTAACCTACCCATGGGATCCATAACTAGTTAGATGAAGTTTCAAAAGGATTTTCTAGATAAATTTGTAGAAGAAACTACTACTAGAGATTTGATGGTTGAATTGTTCGCCGCCACCATGAGTTCAAAAGAGATGGTTAAAGACTACAATCAAATATTTACCACTATCTTAAAAAAATTCCAACCCGAAGCTAAACCTACTCAAGAGTTGCAAATCGAAGTATATGCTAATGCTCTCCCAGCTTCTATTTCCATGTTTGTGAAAAGGGATGCCAAACCAACTTTAGCCGAGAATTTTGATGAAGCCAAAACAATAGAGTTCCAAATGAAGGGATGTCAAGAGGGTCAGGTCTCATTAGTTAAAAAATAAGTTCAGCCTCCCCCCAGGAGAGGACTCTTATTGACTAGACCCCCAGGTAAACAAACATAACAAGGTCCTAAAAAGGGAAGTGGAGACATAGAGGACCTACAACGCATGGTTAAGAAGTTGTCAAATGAAATCATAGACATGAAGATAAGTGCAGGGGAGGGAAACCAAGGCCAGAGGCACTATAAACATTTCTTTAAAAGAAATCTTCATTTCAAAGCAATTCAACCTCCCCCATCTAACCTAAACATCGATCTAGAAAATGTAGCATCTGACTCTTTTTGTACCTATCATCAAGAGAATCACTCTGAAAGAGACTTCTCTCAATGGGTGCATGCCATGAATTTGATGGCCAACTAATTTCTAGACGAAGTCTCCCTAACCGAACAATCAAGCGGCTCAGCTATGAATATTTTCGATCAGGAAGAAGATGATCCAACAGAAGAAACAGCCATGTTAATATGGGACCTTGATTTACCTATGCCTTTTGATGACCTATTTGAAGTCCAGGAACCACGCGCAGAAGTCTTGGCTGTGCAGACACGAAGTAGGGGTCAACCTGTCTCAGACAACCTTTCTACTACCCAAACTTCGGGAGGAAGACCAGCTCTTGATCACCCAAAAGCACCTTTTTCTCCCCAAAGAAACCCTATAAACATCCATACACGAGAATCGCCCAAGATAGACTACAACATAGTATAAGATTTGAAGAAATTAAAGGCAAACATATCGGTCATGGACATGTGTAGAATCCCTCAGCAAAAGGAATTTTTTTTACAGGCATTGAAATTAGTAGAAAATCCCATGACAAGCACTGACCAGGGAGGAAATCTAACTCCCACAGATCTAAGAAACAAACCAACTGTGAACGTCTACTCTGAGGATAATAAGGGAAAACCTTTTGTCCCGTCGTTCCTTTTGACATTTGAATTTTTCAACAGAAACCTCCATAATTGTTTGGCTGACTCAGGGGAATCCTCTAATGTTATGCCAATGTCTATTTGAAAAACATTAAATCCGATACCTCTCAAAAGCGATAAACATGTGATACAGCTAGACAGAACCCAGGTGAAGGTCATGGGAGAACTCGAGGATGTAATGAATAGAATAACGACACACCCTAAATTTTTGCAAGTAATTGACATCATTGTAGTAGATATTTCAGAAGCTTATGGATTGTTATTGAGTCGAGATTGGTCTAAGAAGTTAAGAAGATACTTTAGTATAGACTGGGCTCACCTTTGGCTACCATTAAAATTGCACAGAAATATGATCAGGATCGATATGAAAAGATATCTAAAACACACGATCACTGACTTAGAAACCCTTAATGAACCCTCATCAACTGAATTCCCCATGCTAGGAAATTATTCCCATGACTCTGATTTCAAGAATTTCTCCTCCCTCTCATCTGATGTTCCCCTTACCCAAAAATTTGAAATGAGTTTTCAAGAGAAACTATCGACGGCGGTGGAGGAAACCCTCTTCTGTCAATAACCTGCATTAGAAATCACGGAACAAACAGGGAGGGGAGAGGAAAGTGACAAGAAAGAAGAAGCTAATAGGTTTTTCCCACAAGTTTGGACCTTATACTTTGATGGCTCTAAATTGCAAGAGGGGTCTGTAGTAGGGTGCATCCTCATCGATCCAAAAGGTAAACGACATTTTTTGTCCTGTAGATTAGAGTTAGAATGCACCAACAATACCACCAAATATGAAGCTCTAGTACAGGGGCTAAATAAATCCATGGACTTGAACATTAAAGAATTGAAGGTCTTCGGAGATTCTGAAATCATCGTTAGACAAGTAAGGAATACTATACATTGAAAATCTCCACACCTGAAGAATTACCAACAGGTAGTACACAGGCTAATAGAGATTTTTGAAGCTTTCAACATTACAACGATTCCCAGAGCAAAGAACATTCTTGTTGATTCTCTAGCCACCGCTGCTTCAAGGCTATCACCTCTAGAAGATTATGAAGCCTCTTGATTCACTGTGGAATTTCTCTACAAACCATCGGTGCCCAACAATATTTATAATTGGAAGGTCTTTGAAGGAGATGAAAAGATCATAAAATTTTTCACTAACCAAGATAATTTCAAATACTTTGTTATTGATGATGAAGTATTCTAGGAACAATCAATAGAAAATGGTCCTTAGACAGATCAACCGACTGACAAATCGAAGTCTCACACGATACCGAAGGGAATAGCCAATTTAGAAAACCTTTTTGACCTAAGGGAAAGATTTAAGGGGTCAAAAAATGTGAAGATCGGTAGTTCATGTCCCGTGCATGAAACTATAAATCTCAAAACCCCGAAAAACCCAAAAAACGTAAACCTTGGCAAGATAATATCTAAATAGGAAAGAAATTCCTACCTTAAACTTTTCAAACAATATCAAGATGTATTTGCATGGTCCTACCAAGATCTGAAAACTTATGATACCTGTATCATTCAACACACTATCCCTTTAAAGCCTAAAGTAAAACCCTTCCAATAGAAGCTCTGGAGGTACCACCCATCCATGGATCCCCTCATGTGTCAAGAGTTAAATAATTTTTTAGATGCCAAAATGATCTTCCAGGTTAGACATTCGGCTTGGGTAGAAAACTTGGTTCCTGTAAGGAAAAAGTCTGGGGAAATCCTCCTATGTGTAGATTTCAGAAATCTCAACAGAGCTTCAGAAAAGGACAACTACCCAGTCCCACCAATGGAGCAACTCCTTCAGACTGCTTCTGGCTCTGATATTTTCTCCTTACTGGAAGGTTTCTCGGGTTACAACCAGGTTCTAGTTTCAGAAGAAGATCGCTTGAAAACTACCTTCCGAACCAAGTGGGAAACCTTGGCTTATAAACGCATGCCCTTTGGGTTAATCAATGCGGGGGAAACCTTCCAAAGGGCCATGGATGTAGCATATCGGGGACTAATAAATAAGTGTGCAGTAGTCTACTTGGACGACATGAATGTGTATTCAAAGAACAGAGAAGATCACATCCAACATTTAACCCATATTTTCGAAAGGTGTAGGAAATACGATATATCCTTGAACCCTAAGAAAACTATTTTTGGTGTCGAGGAAGGTAAGTTGTTGGGCCACATTATATATCAAGCAAGGATTCATATAGATCCAGAAATTATTAAGGCTATATCTGAGCTTCCATTACCTCACAAAAAAAAGACTATGCAATCGTTCTTTGGGAAAATCAATTTTGTGAGGAAATTCACCCCCGATTTTGCATAAACTATCAAACCCTTACAAAAAATGATTCGTAAATATGTTGAGTTTAAGTGGGATGATGAACACAAGAAGGATTTTAGAAATATTAAGACTACAATATCTCAAGCCTCGGTGTTGTGAAGCCCTGCAACAAAGATTTCTTCCTCTATACTTTCACCTCCAACTAGTCATTAGTGTTACCCATGATTTTGGTCGTCATGATGATGTATTGATGATGGTGTACTTAGGCTCTTCATTAGAACTTTCTCCTAAGAAAAGTTACCTTCATCTCTTTCCAGAAATCACATTTTTAAGGACTGTTCGCATGCTGCTAGTATATTTGCCTGCGAGAATGCATGATTCTCACAGGCTGCTTTAAGCCAGGGTGCGAGTAGTTCGCACTATGTTGAACTGCTAGGGTGCGAACTCTTTCTAAAGCAAGGAAAAAGATGAATTCTTGAACCTTCTAGAAGGGAATCTTCTAGAAGAATGAGATGGCATTCGAATGGTTATCCTAGTACTGGATTCCCTGATATTTTGGGATCATTCTTATCAAAGTAACCAATTCATTCTCTCCTATATATTGAGTGAATTATCATGGAAAAGGTTAAGCAAACAAGGTTAAGCAAGATTCATTGGAGAATTGGTGAAAGATTGTGTGAAGGACTAATGCTACAGTAGCTAAGAACTCTAGAAAGGTTATCAAAGGTGGTTGATCTTCTTCATACAAGTGAGTAAGTGTGTATGTCAGAGCCAAGGGTCATCGAAAGGAAGCTTGCAACATCAAGGCTCAAGTTGTAATCTTTACTTTCCATCAATATGATACAGTAATATGTCTCTTTCCCATAAAGTTGATTATACTTTATTGTATAACTCCTTGATCATATACAAAGATTCACTGTTGGATAGATTGTGTTTTCTTCACTTCGGTTGGTTTGTATTGTTTTGGTCTTGACTGTACAAAAGCACTGGAGCGAAGCGGGAGCAAAAAAGAATAAAGGAAGCGATAATAAGGTATGTTCTTTGTTCTTGCCTCCTATTTAATTCAATGGTTAGAATCTAGGGAAAGAGTCATATTCTGTCTTGCTTTGTTCTAGATCCAGGTGGATCTAGGGAGATCGGTTTGTGTCCGCACTTACGGATTTATTCAATAACAAAATTGGCGACTCTCATCTCAGAAACTATCCCATTTTCTTGGTGGTTTTTTGTATTTTTCTGTGGCCATTTTCTCTGGTTTCATTTTTCTCCTGTCCTATCAGTCTCTGAGTCTTCAAGATATCCTGATAGACCTCCTGTGTTTAGAAGATTTGTTGAATTTTACTTCATTTTTCAAATTTTTGACTATGTTCAGGAATTATCGCACTGTACTTCATTACAACCTGTGAGAATAGGTAGAGTTCGCACTCTGCCTTTATGTTTCAGTGCACGGTTCTCGCACCTTGCTCAAATGTTTCCTGTGAGAATCAGTGATTCTCACACTGTGTTATATTGCCTGCCTGCGAACATCATTTTTCAAAAATTTGAATTTGAGTTTTGGTATTTCTAACTGCCCAGATCAGTTTGATTGCCTCTTATGAGCCTTTTGGATCTCTGATTGGTATCTTCTTTGTCTTTGTTTGTATGCATGAATAGTCTTAGGGTTTAAAGGCTTTTCTTGTCTTTTTGGACTTGACTTTCATTTCTTGGCTTTTCCTAGCACAACCATTCTCTCTGACTTCTGAGTTTGAGTGTGTTTGATTAAGTTAAGATCCAATGATTGGTTGAAAGTTAAGTTTGCTTGTTTTTCTCTTTTGCTTATGGTTTGAAAGATCATTTTCTTTTGCATTTGAGAAGACTTCTTTGGTTTGCTCTTCATTTTTTCTATCATTGAAAGAGTTGATTGGGTGTTATCATTGCTTGTTCATTTGGTTTTTGATTTTTAGTACTATCACTGTCATAGTGTAAGTCCTTATTGAAAAGTGAACAAACAATTTTTCTTTCAAAAAATCATTTTTTTTTTCTTTTATTTTAGAAAACATTGAAAATCAAATTAATCAAATTATTGAGATTGTTGAAGTATTTGAAAAAGACAAAATAGCGTTTTGTCATTTGATAAAGTGATTGTTTGCATTGGCATTTGAAAGGAAATTTTGCATTGTAGTACACGGTTGATCTGGAAAACTTTCTCTCTCCCGTACATAGGATTCATTGAACGAAAAGTGAAATACTTCATTCTTATCCTTGCATTGTTGGGTCAGAGTCTTACATCATGAGTTTCATTTCCATTACCTTTGAGTAAAAAACAACCTTTAATAACACTGCATAATCATAAAATTTATCTAGTAACTCTTTTCTAGGCTTCTTTTACACCAACATTTAGCTAGGCTAGCGCTTTGGAGTAGGAAGAGAAATACACTCTCCAAAAGCACAAAACACACAATAGAATCTTGTGTTAGGGAGTGTTAAATTCCATTTGCAACATCTTGTCCTGGGAATCCCTTCTCACACAAGGGTAAAGCACTAGGTCGCATTGGTATTGACAGAGTTACTCACCCTACTTTGTTGGTATCAGTGTAGAGATTGCACGTATTACGGGGGTCACTCACGAGGTATACCCACAATGATGAGTGGAAGCCTTTTGAGTTGATTTCAGGATCGATACCCTACCCTTGCGTGTGGATCGGACTGTCGACTGTTTCCCCAGGCATTATTGTTGTTTGTGGTGACCTTAGTGGCCTGTCTCTCTAGGTTCTTACCCAAGGTGACTGTGGAGGGGAAAGTCTTCACGGTACCTAGAATTGGCATTGAACAAACTCACTCGGGCTCCTTGGAGGGTAAATCCACAATTACTGTGTGGAAGCTTGCACCAGGGTGTAAGTCCGTTAAGCAGGTCGTCAGCATAACTTTTCCATCCTAGCCCCGCCCCTTCTCGTCTCGTTGTTGCAACGTTGGATTTCATCACCAACTAGTGCCTTCGAAATTAGAAGGTCTTGTTTGCTTGGTGATTGCTTCCTAGATTTTGTTTACTAGCACGTGTTGTTTGTTTCTTGAAGTTGACCATAGGATTTTCTTTGCGAAGTTTGTCACTTGTTCACAATAGCTCCACCATGACGTTCACGTAGAATGCAAGGTTTGTCTCCAGAGCATCCTGAAGGCACTCAACCCTTTCTACAGCCGCACCTGAGGGCTCTCCTCAGCCGAGTGAAGTCCCAGACGTTTCTACACCACAAGTAGAATGAACTGACTCTCTAGAGCATTTTCGAATTACCAATACTCCAGAGGACTTTCAACTTCACCCTGATTCTGAGGGAAATTTTGTGCGCGGAAAATCTTCCGAAAATTTAATTGTTACATATTCCGGATCTTCGACTGGCATAGAAGACCCAGATTCTTTTTGGTCTACAGGTGTTTTTTGTTGGGCACTGTTTGGTCCTGATTCACCTGTAGTTTTCAGACTCAACCCCCCTGTGGTTTCTGAGACAGAGACTGTACCATTAACTACCACTTATCACTTTACTGTCCCTGCTGAAATGTCCCATCTCACGAATACTACGAGTGTCCCAACCGGTTTCACTACGGCGAGTCTTAATCCTATAAACACACGGCCAACACCCAATGTCATCCCGACACTACCACCCGGATACCATGTGTTAAATCCAACTCCTCCGCAAACCCCGTCCAGTTCTCCTGGTAGTCCTTCTTCTCATGGGCACCCTATTCCCGGTTTTATTCCGACACTCCCTCAATTTCCTTCTGGACAACCTTTCTTGTTTTCAGCTAGCAATCCTAATCCTAGTGGCACTATCACGTCCATTACACCAAACATGAAAAATCATGTTGGTGGCCAAGGTGGTACGATTCCTTTTCCTTTTTCCGGACACGTTCCCATTACAACCCAACTTTCGGTTCGAACACCACCCACGATAGGGGGACCAACCCCACCTTTTGGACAAAATATACCTCCCTCTTTGGCCCAGTATTGGAATCAGATGATACAAAATATTCCTCAAATGACTGGGGGGCACCAGCCTATCCCTACCATAGGCCAACCATATCCAGGTATACCCAATCCTATTTGGGGTCCGGGTCCAAATGCTCAAACTGAGGTCCCCGCTCAAAATCAAGGTTACAATCCCTGGAGCTACTATCCTCTCCAGCCACCACCGAATTTTCCTGGACCTTCCCATTACGGACATATGGCTTACGGTCCTACTGGTTTGTCGACAAGGCTTCCACCCCAAATACACCAGTACCTGCAGGTGAATCGATAGTTACCTTTTCTTGCTACTTTGGATTTGCTGGATTTGTCAAGGATTTTAAATGATCATATTCGTCACTCTCCCCAATGGCCTGTTATTCCAGCCAAACTTCCATCAGACATTCCTAAATTCAATGTAAAAGTGGAAGAGGACCCAAACAATCACGTTATGACTTTCCACCTATGGTGTTCATCCAACTTGTTGATGGATGACTCTATTCGTTTATGTCTTTTTCAACGAACCCTTACCGGTTCTGCTGCGAAGTGGTATATTGAATTGCCATGAGGTTTCTTCTCTGATTTCAACACCCTAGCTATGGCTTTCCTTACGCATTACCAGTTATTGATCCGTTATGATACCGAGACTGAGATTTTGACTTCCTTCAAACAAAATAAAGGCACTCATATATCTGATCACATCCATGAGTGGAAAAGGAGACGACGTCTCATTAAACTTGAGCTCCCCGATCAGTTACTAGCCGAATGGTTTACAAAATCTTTTGTGAACGAGATCGGTAAGGAGATAGCCATGGGTGGCATCATCATGGAAGAGAAGGCTATAAGTCATGCTCAATATCTTGACCTCGTTTATTCACAAACAGGAACCCTTTACGATTTTCTACATGATTTTCCTCATCCTAATACTTCCAGCACTTCAACTACTCCTGTTGCCTCGCATGCAGATGATGGTGTGATTGGTACTGCACAAACCCAATCACATTCTATTTCAAGCACAACACCCAAATCTTCTTCTTCTAATGTTCAAAATGATCTGTCTCCTGCCACTCCCACTGGAAAGACTTCTAAGGTAAATGCTATCCAATCTACCCCAGCCGGTAAAAACAAATCTAAAAAGGGGAGAGGCAAGAATAAGGAGGGAAAAAATAATACTCAAGCAGAGCAACCCAAAACTACCCCTGATGACGATCGGGATAAGCACAAACCAAGATACCCTTGCCTTATCTATGGTGATGATCACTACACAAAGGATTGTCCACGACGTGCCGAGGTCAATCAGTTCCTTAAGGGAGCTCCAAAACCACCTGCACCGGCTGTCTTGTCCCAACCCTTACCGTCTCAACAGCAGGCTCAGTTGGTCATTCATGACCAACCTTCTTCCTCTACAACATCATATGTTTTGATGTGTACTGGTGATTCTAAGTAGAACAACGTTGCAATCACTACTCGAGCCAAAGATTATTCTCCATCTAAGGAGAAGGTTGATTACTTACCCCATTCATTAGTCCAATCCTCTCCAGCTGCTCCACCTACTAACGGTCCTCTTCATCTGGAGCGACCGAGCCTAGACACAGTTCTGTAACCCCCTCCAAAGGGAGTCGTTCAAAAATTAGTTTTCAATCCTCATGCTCGTGCTGCCCAGAACTACAGCATAGTTGAAGATCTGGCCCAGGCACCTTCTGCGATGTCATCCCTAGAAGTCCTTCAGTCTTGTCCCGCACAAAGGAAGGCCTTGTTAAAAGCTATAGGTGGAATTGATCCAACGGATGTGAATTTAATAGTCTCTGACTTGGAAGATCACATTCCAGGGTTACCCCCCCCAACTTGCGTTCCAGATACAAGTTGTTGTCTCTGACAAGAACATTTGTCGAACAGTTATAGATGAGGGTGCCTCGACCTGTGTTATGTCTCTTGCTTGTTGGAAAGCCATTGGCTCTCCTCCTTTGAATGAATCCCAAAACACTCTTAAAGCCTTTAATGGCTCTGGTTTTAATCCTTACGGTGTTATTCCTTCGTTGCCAATCACGTTAGAAGGTAAAACGGTCCAAGTTGAAGTGGAAGTCTTTGATGCTCCTCTTTATTATAATCTTATACTTGGCCATAGCTGGATTGATTCCATGTGTGCCATTGTGTCAACACTTTTCCGTGTAGTACACTTCCCTCACCAAGGAAAGGTTGTTACTGTTGACCAACTTGCCTTCTTCAATTCCGATACCCGTACTAGCAACGTGCCGTTTATTGCTAAAACCCCACCGGGTTATGAGAATGTCGGTGTAGGCCTTTTAAAGGACTCCTCATTAATGGGTACTTTTCCCATTCCACCGCCCAATGTTCCACACCCGTCAGTTGCTTCTATCAACATGATCTCTACCATGCCTCATGAACTTCCTGCATCTCACGACCCTTGGATTGTCCCTGACCCTGGAGATCATCTTCGTTTCGGCGACGCAATGTCGTTAAGTCTGGTCGAATCCACCTACCAGGTCATTCCATCGGCAACACCTTCTACTTCCTCTCTTGATGAGTTATCTCCCGATCCTTTTCGTGTTATTTTTCCCACTGACGAGATGATCATGTCCGTCATGGAGGACACCCCTTGGGATGATGGGCATCATCGTTCCATCCTCTTTCTGGAGCAACAACCTCTTGATAACTACCAACGGATTTCACCGCCGTCGACCGTTGTTGTCATCTCGACGGTTCCCACGACTACACACGATGTGTTTGCCAAAGGGAACTTAAGCAATATCTCACCCATGATTCCCATTGACATATCCATTAAACCTTGGATTTTTGAAAATTTTCATATTGGAGCTTCGTGTTCTTCCGACGAAATCATCACTTATACGTATCTATTCAAAGAATTTTGTGACATCTTCGCCTGGAGCTACGAAGAGATGCCAAGTATCGACCCTGCAATTGTTGTACATGAGATAAAGACATACCCTGGAGCTAAACCTATTCGGCAACGCCTTTGTCCAGTTCATCCACGTAAGGCGGCTGCTATAAAGCTCGAAGTTGAAAAACTTTTAAAAGCCGGCTTTATTTATCCGGTGGCTCTTACAGAATGGGTTTCCAATCCTGTCCCGATTGACAAGAAAGGAGGCAGTATTCGCGTGTGTGTTGATTATAGGGATATTAATAAAGCTTGTCCCAAAGACAACTTTCCTACCCCCTTTGTCGACCAGATTGTCGATGACTGTGCCGGAAGTGAAATCTTCTCTCTTATGGATGGTTTCTCTGGCTATAATCAAATTAACATTGCTCCCGAGGACCAACATAAGACTGCTTTTATTTGTCCTTGGGGTACTTTTGCATATAGGAAACTCCCTTTTGGTCTTAAGAATGCGAGCACAACTTTTCAACGCGCTATGTCTTATGCTTTTAATGATATAAAGCATATTGTTCAACCCTATTTGGACGATTTACCCGCTCATTCTATGCACAGAGTCGATCACCCTACTCACCTCTGAGCCATTTTCGTTCATTGTCGGTTCTATCGTATACGTTTAAATCCTCATAAATGCATTTTTTGCATAGAATCTGGTCGTCTTCTAGGTTTTATCATTTCACGTCAGGGGATCCGGGTGGATCCTATTAAGGTTGAGGTGATCCTTAATCTCCCTCCTCCTTCTACACTGCGCAAGTTGAAAATTTTGTAGAGGAAAGCAAACTTTCTTCGTCGTTTTATCCCTAATTACGCCGAGATAACTCGTGGTTTTACGCGGCTATTAAAGAAAGATACCGAGTTCGTTTGGGATACTATTGCCAACAATGCTTTTGAAGCTTTAAAGTTGTCCCTAACGTGAGCTCCGCTTCTCTTTCCTCCTGATTACAGTCACGATTATTTTCTTTATTTTGCTGCCTCGGAGTACACTATTGGCATGGTTCTCGTCCAAGAGGATGATGTGCACGACAAACATGTTGTTTACTACTTGAGTCGAAGTCTCACACCCACTGAAATCAAGTATCAACATGTTGAAAAACTGGCTTTGGCTGTCGTTCAAGTCGTTCAACGCTTCCGGCATTATATCCTCTCACGTAAAACTACAGTGATTTCTCATTGCAACCCTATGAAACACATCTTTACACGTCAATTGCTAGGGGGAAAATACTCCAAATGGATTGTGATACTCCAGGAGTTTGACTTGGAATTCGCTCGCGCCCAGTCTAAGAAATCCTTAGTTTTTGCTGAGTTGATATGCGATTATTCTGCAACGGAAAATGTAGCAGTAGATTCATTACCCGATGAATCTCTTTTCCTTATTAGCACTGATAATCTTTGGTATGGGTATATCATTATATATCTCCAAACCCAAAATTTTCGGCCTACTTTGTCTAGTACTGAACGACGTCACATAAGCTATCAAGCACGTCAATACATTATCCTCAGGGATACTCTTTACCGTCGAGGAATTGACTATGTTTTTCGATGTTGTCTAACATTTGATGAAGCTGAGAAAGATTTGAATGACTGTCATTCTAGAGCTTGTGGTGGTCATATGTCTGGGTATGCTACTGCCCAGAAGATCTTACGTGCAAGATATTTTTGGCCTTCTTTGTTTAACAACTGCATTACTGTCATTCAGAAATGCCATGCCTAACAGAGCTACAATCAGAAAATCTAGTCACATCCTACTCCTCTTCATCCTATGGTCTCAGTTGGTCCTTTTGCAAAATGGGGCATCGATTTCATGACATGTCACCCTCACTCGGTTAGGGGGCATGGTTACATCATTGTAGCTATTGATTACTTTACAAAATGGGCCGAGGCGATGCCGACATTCAATAATACTGGAAAGACCACAGCGTTGTTTCTTTTTAATCACGTCATAGCTCGTTTTGGTGTCCCCCAAGCTATCGTTACTGATCACGGTAGCCACTTTAGGAATTTTATGATGTCTGAACTTACGGAAAAGTTGGGTCTTTGTCATGATAACTCAACGCCTTATTATCCACAAGCTAATGGCCAGGTCGAAGAAATCAACAAAGTTCTTATAACTATGCTTCGACGGATGATAGGAATTCATAAAATAAGTTGGCACACAATGTTGTTTTCGGCATTGTGGGCATATCAGACATCTTACAAATCCGCTACTGGGTTTACGCCTTTTCGGTTAGTCTATGGTGTGGAAGCCATTCTTCCTATAGAATGCGAGATACCCTCTCTGAAGCTAGTTGTAGAACTCTTACCCAACACTTCCGCTGAAGAAGAACGTCTATTGTATCTAATGCGATTAGATAAAACTTGACGTGACGCCACTCTAGTAATAGAAGCCCAGAAAAAGCGTGTTAAGGCACAATATGACAAGCATGTCAAGCCTCGTGTTTTTTCTAAAGGCGATCTTGTTCTTCTTTATGAACAGGATCGGGATGTCTTAGGAGCTCGGAAATTCGAACCAATGTGGCGCGGGCCTTATATTGTTCGTAGAGTTTTGGAAAAAGGAGCATATGAGCTGGTAGATTACGATGGTATCCCTTTGAGTGAACCCAGCAATGGGTTGTACTTGAAGAAGTACTATGCATAAATCATCTGTGCACAAGTACTTGTATTTTAATGTATCATACTTTGTGTGTGTTACTATAGCTTTCTTTTAGTCGTTATCTGGTCTCTGCCCTTATGTGACGTTGTGTTTGATTTCCATATGTTAGAGTCTTCGCTACCCTATATTGGCTTCGCTGATGGCGCTAGCCATAGTACTCGAAATCTTGCATCCACTGCATGGGCAATCTATGCCCCAAAAAATGAACTTGTATCTTTACGAGGTGTGTGCCTCGGCCGTGCGACCAACAACATTGCAGAGTATAGCGCAGTTATTGAATTATTGGTTGATGCTATCTCGCTTGGAATTCATCATTTGGTTGTGCGAATTGACTCGCAGCTTGTAGTACTACAGCTAAGTAATATCTACTCTATTCGAAGTCCTACTTTGTTACGGGTGTATTTGCGAATTCGCCTCTTGGAACGTTATTTTGACCACATTGAATATCAACATATTCCTAGATGTACTAATACATTAATAGATGCATTGGCTAATTATGTATTGGATAGACATTTGAATCATTTATAAATCAAACACATCAAAATTCACACAATATAAAGTAATCCGGTAGAAGCCATCTGTATATATAACGATCAAAAGAGTTTTTTACAAAAAGTTTGCCCGAAGACTAAAATATCAAAAATTGAAGCTTATAGCTTCTACAAAGTGACGTCATGGATGACGTTCACGGTTACACACGACTGCCCTAACAACCCTATGGAGCAGTCGACTCATAGTTGCTGATACCCCTACAGTATGACGTTGATCGCGTCATGGAACCTCTTCTAGAGTCATATCTGGAATGTCTGCAGTAAGACCCTCTAGATTCTGTTCCACTACTTGATAATATTCAGCATACTATGGTGCTACCGCTACCTCTCCTTGCCGCTGGATGGAAGAAGTGCCGGGAGGTCTATACGGTCCAACATCTGTGTTATCACCAAATGATTTGGTATTAGTCTTTGATGAATATATAAAACAAAAACATTTGAATATGATAAAAATTCAAAAACATTTTAAAAGAGAAAATGCATGTACTTCTTACCAAGGTCCCCCCACTGAGCATCTTTTGGTAGTGCTAAGTCTGGATCTCCTCGAAAATCCAACCCGACATACGCATAGTCGTCCACCATCAACATCTGGTTTTGAAGCCAGTTAAAGAAAATATCATCATATTTGATGATAGGTCCTGCTACGTGTCGGGCCATGATCCGACACCATCTCAACATCCTTGGATCCCTGGGACCCGGTATGTTCCACTCAACCTGTAGTATGAATATGGGGACCCACTCAAGAAAGAAAGACACCAGTAAAGATCCATACCTGAATTGCTTCAGGTCACCCTGCCTACATTTGGTTAATTGTTTTTTGATACTGCGAAGCACAGCATCCACCCAGTTGAATACTCGGGGCTAAGTACACTCGATGGCGTACTGGAAGTAGCTTTGTAATGCCATATGAGGAGCAGAAATCCCAGCCATCCGAGCTATCGTGAAAAGGATAGTGCAAAGAGTCAAGTCTTGTACCCTCAAGATAGACACTTTTCATTTTTTCCTTTCAGCCTTAGGTACACAGTATTGATTGCAGTACTCACTCATTTTTATCCTGCCACCTCTGCTACCGGTCCAACTGACATAGTATCCGTGCCGGGAAAATCCGATCAAAAAGTAAATGTCCTCTATATCGATGGACAGTGTGTGAGCTCCCACATGAAAAACCTGTTGGTCTGGGTCCCACATATGAATCAAGTACTCTAAAAGTTTGACCTGAGCCCTCATACCAGGAATGCAGAAGTATTTTAAGAGCCTGCAATTTCTCAATGTAGCTAAGGTAGGAGGATGATTCTCGGACATTGCATTATCCTCCTCATGTTCTCTTTCACGCCACTCAAGCACCATGATTTTGGCCAATTATCTGCACAAGGAACATAAAAGGAGGATTAATGATTTTATTCATGATCTAGATCTTTTTCATTGGCTAAATATTTAAAAACAAAATTGAGTTTGTGGTTCTCGCAGGTGCCCCATTAGCACAGTGCGAGAACCTCGTAGGTGGCTTAAGGCTCACATGCGAGAACGCATCATTCTCGCAGGCCCCGTATGCGCTGCCTGCGAGAATGCCAACGCGCATGTAGGGTTCAAAAAACCACTTGAAACTGAAAAACTAACCAATGAAATCAAAAATTTAAACCATGAAAATGTCAAGAATGAGGAGCTTACCTTAATGTCGTAGACAGCTTGTGGAATGGTCTCTCGTAGCTCCCGTAAATCAATGCCAAACTCAGAGGGTAAAAAGGGGGTTTTGGAGCTCAATAGTGGAAATATGAAATGATATGGTAAAAATGAATATTTACTCATTTTATTACTTTTACTTTATCATTTTGGGTTTTTTATGTTTGTTTATCAACTAAGCCCTAATCACTAATGTTATGTTGAGTGAAATTCTTGCAGGCGTGATGATGTTTGACAATTCAATACAGGAATATGGACATATTTTTCTTTGTTATCGCATGTTTTTGAGTGTTTTTTATGGTTTTTTACACAAAACCTCGAGCGTCGTTTTTGTCCATTCTTGCGCTCACAAATATATGAGAATGCGATCGAGCATACTTTTATCACTTTTTCGGGCTCAACAAGGTTATACGAAAAAGGAACCCCCCTGGAGTCCTCTTTAAGCTCTTTTCAGACTCTCTAAACATGAAAAGATCGTCGAGCGACCTTGCTATTTTCACGCTCGATAAAGTATTTGAAGTAAGCATCTGGCAAGCAATAATTTATCTCTTTTTCGGTCTCGTCCAGACTATTTTACGAAAAAGGAACTGAGAGTGTTCTCTTTTAAGTGTTTTTCCAAACTCTATAATCTTGAAAAACCTTCGAGTTTTCTATCTCTGGACTCGTTAAACTGACATTGACAGACCCGTGATGGGACCGAACCACTCCTTCTTAGGTTTCGTTAAATATACTCCGAGGGACTCGTCCGAAAGATGAGCTTACATCAACAAGGATATGTTATCCTCCTCAAGCTTGCATAAAAATAAAGAGGTACTCGCCAGAAATGGTGGGGGAAAATTTGGGAAAGGGATATGTTTTCATTTTTGTATTGATTGGAAGTAAGTGTCGCTCTTGAATATGAAACCCCCTATTCATCATTTGAAGCCAGTTTGGTAAATCCATTTGTCTCTCATTTGATTTGCTACAAGGTCATTCCCTGTGTCGTCTTTGAGTCAATGCTGCCAAATAATTGGTCGTGTCGTTCATATGTTCAAGAGAAGTCCATCTGAAAACCTATATTGAGTCAGCCATCTGCAGTTATCCATTCTCTCTGTGTCGGCCTTCCCTGTGTTCGGTCCAATTTGCAAAATGCTCTGTTTCACCTTCAAACTCTGTTACTCATTTTGTGTCATTGATGGGGGATACATCAAGGCCCTCCTGTGACGAGTTTTGTTCCGTCGACTTCAGCTCATTATCCAAAATCAAGACTTAGAAATTATTTGGTACCTTGGAACTTGCATGCCTCAATTGCAGGTTCCTCTCTTTCGACAGTGGGTTTACATCATTGACCCCTGATCGAAAGATTCCGTCAGGTGTTCGACATCAACTCATTTATTCACACTTGATGGATTGTACTATAGTACCTTGGGAGTCATTTACATCAATGGTGATTTCCCTCGCACTTGTTAATGGTTTCATTATTGATCGGTAATCAAGTGGTTTCTGCCATGTTCGACTTCAACACATGTAATCACATGGTTAGATTCGTACTTTGGCCAATGAGATTGAAGACCCTGGATATCATCTTTGTAATCCAGGTTGCGATGTAGTATGTATAATTTGCGACACATAGATCCACTGTGTATGTTTCGTGGCTATGTCATCTTGATTTGATATTTCTCACATAGATCCACAGTGTATTCCGGTGGCTATGCTATATTTTAATGGCATGGATCCACAGTGTATGATTGGTGGCCATGACCCATGTCTATAATGTCATCAGTCTGTGATCTAAGTATGGGAATGCCTACCTCAGAATTGGTATATATGATATTCTGCATATGATTGGTTGTTCGCAGGTTTCCAATTAGATGTGCTCCTGGTTCTCGACACATACATGCAGCTTACAAAGTCTATCGGTTGTCACTGGTTCCAGCCTCATACTTTGGGGGGCATTCTGTTACCCATGATTTTGGTCGTCATGATGATGTATTGATGATGGTGTACTTAGGCTCTTCATTAGAACTTTCTCCTAAGAAAAGTTACCTTCATCTCTTTCCAAAAATCACATTTTTAAGGACTGTTCGCAGGCTGCTAGTATATTTGCCTATGAGAATGCATGATTCTCGTAGGCTGCTTTAAGCCAGGGTGTGAGTAGTTCACACTGTGTTGAACTGCTAGGGTGCGAACTCTTTCTAAAGCAAGGAAAAAGATGAATTCTCAAACCTTCTAGAAGGGAATCTTCTAGAAGAATGAGATGGCATTTGAATGGTTATCCTAGTACTGGATTCCCTGATATTTTGGGATCATTCTTATCAAAGTAACCAATTCATTCTCTCCTATATATTGAGTGAATTCTCATGGAAAAGGTTAAGAAAACAAGGTTAAGCAAGATTCATTGGAGAATTGGTGAAAGACTGTGTGAAGGACTGATGCTACAGCAGCTAAGAACTCTAGAAAGGTTATCAAAGGTGGTTGATCTTCTTCATACAAGTGAGCAAGTGTGTGTATTAGAGCCAAGGGTCATCGAAAGGAAGCTTGCAACATCAAGGCTCAGGTTGTAATCTTTACTTTCCATCACTATGATACAGTAATATGTCTCTTTCCCATAAATTTGATTCTACTTTATTGTATAACTCCTTGATCATATACATAGATTCACTGTTGGATAGATTGTGTTTTCTTCACTTCGGTTGGTTTGTATTGTTTTGGTCTTGACTGTACGAAATCACTGGAGCGAAGCGGGAGCAACAAATAATAAAGGAAGTGATAATAAGGTATGTTCTTTGTTGTTGCCTCCTATTTAATTCAATGGTTATAATCTAGGGAAAGAGTCATATTCTGTCTTGCTTTGTTCTAGATCCAGGTGGATCTAGGGAGATCGGTTTGTGTCCGCACTTACAGATTTATCCAATAACAATTAGTCGCAGTATTAACTCAGAGGGATGATGAAAACAATGAAGCCCTAGTGTCATTCATGAGTACTAATCTCCAAGGTGTTGAACTAAATTATCCTACTATAGACAAGCAGGCTTATGCGGTATACAAATTAGTAAAACATTTCAGATCTTACATCCTCAAGAACCATACCAAAGTCATTGTGCCTCACCCTGCATTCCAATCCCTATTTACACAACAGGAGATGGGGTAAATAAGAGGAAACTGGATGGAAGTAGTCCAAGAATTTGATCTAGATATAAAACCTGCTAAACTGGTTAAAGGACAAGGGTTATGCAAACTGGCAGCCGAAGCTCAGGACCAAGTAAATGATGACCCCGAATGAGAGAATGAATTAGCATTATGGTGTGTTGAAGCTTCATATGTCTCCCCAGGGCAAGAGTCTTGGTATGAGAAAATAAATTATCTCTTGCATCATGGGACTTTCCCAGAAAACCTAAACCCTAGGGAAAGGAGAGCTCTCAGGTTAAAATCCACCCAATATCGCCTCATAAATTTGGTGCTCTTCTGTGTTAATTATGATGGGGTACTTTTAATATGTCTCGAATGAGAACATGCAGACAAATTTCTAAAATAGCTCCATGATAGTCCTGCCAGTGGACATTTCGCAGGAAACACCACCGCTCATAAAATACTAAGAGTTGGCTATTATTGGCCTAATCTATTCAAAGACACTCACACATACGCTAGAAACTGTAAGACTTGTCAAGTAAGCGCGGGGAGGGAGAAGAGAGTAGTTGTCCCACTTCAACTGGTGTTCGTTTCTAGACCTTTTGAGAAATGGGGGTTATATATAGGATAAATTACACCAATTTCATCAAAACAACATAGGTACATACCTATTGCCACAGACTATTTCATGAAATGGGCAGAGGCGATCCCTCTGACTCACATAAACGAGAAGGTGGTGATCCAATTCATAGAACAACAGCTGATCACAAGGTTTGGTATGCCTTTTGTCCTTGTTTTTGACAATGCATCTTACTTTTCTTCCACCTTATTAACAGATTTTTCCCTGGACAAAGGAATCATAATTAGATACTCTGCAAACTATTATCCACGGGGAAATGGAGTGGCAGAATCAACTAATAAGAACCTAGTGAGAATACTAAAGAAAACAATTGCAAATAACTAAAGGAATTGGCATAATTCACTTCATAATGCTTTATGGGATGATAGGGTCACACCCAAGGAAGCTATAGGGAATCCCCCATACTTTCTGGTATACAGACAAGAATCCATTCTCCTGAACGGGCTTTACCTTCCATCTGTTCAACTTGCTCAAGATTCCAGAGGGAAGCCCTCATTAGTCATACAACAAAGAACTGACACCCTAATCATGCTAGAAGAAGAAAGGGAGAAAGCTAAATCAAAATTTATAGCTCACCAGCAGATATTTAAAATGTGGTTTGATAAGAAAAAGGCTAAAGAAAATAATTTTGAGGTAGGAGACTTAGTCCTGAAGTGGGACAGAGAAAATGAGCCTAAAGGAAAGAATTCTAAGTTTCAAAATTTATGGCTCGATACTTTCCAGGTGAGCGAGAAGATTGGGTTAGGCACCTATCGACTACAGAATCTGAGGGGGGAACCTGATGCCCTCCCAGTGAATGGTCAAGCCATAAAAAAATACTTTCATTAAATAAATAAATAAATAATGATTTTTCTGTGTTGATGTTCTCACGATGTTTTACTTTAGACACGTTGATTGTGAAATGCATTTTCTTTGTTTTATCTTTTTCTATTGTACTTCTGCACTTTTGAAGATTGTGTTTAGCAAGACAATGGTTGACCTGAAATTGTGCGATATGGAGAACTATGTTCCTAACTCGTCACTCACATACAACACAAGAAACGATGGGGAACCTGTTGTTGTTTCGAGGGGTTCTCTATCTAACCTGTGCAGATGAAAAAAATTGGAGAAATGTCGAAGTGTCTACTGAGTGGTCTGGTGAAAACTTAAGGGAAAGATGATAAACTGGAAAGGACTACATGTCCCTCAGAGACAGAGCTAGCAAGCCTCACATAAACCATTTCATTTTGCAAATAACAGATGTCCTCCTCTCCCACTCGCTCAGGGAATTCTGCCGAGATAAAATAAATAAACTATATCTAATGAGCACACAGTATGAGAGGGTATGATGATAACTTCGTCAGGACTATGGATGCTCAATGGCAGTGGAGCAAGGTCTGTGACGTCGGGGTGACTTTGTCAGGGATATGGATGCTCGTTGGCAGCGGAGAAACACCGTAGCAAGTGAAGAAGGGTAACTAAAGGCTTAGTGCCAGTGAATTCTTTACTAAGACTCTTGTCGAAGGGGGCATGATTCAAGGTTACAGGAAATGAAGGTTGAATAAAGGGTGAAAATCCCATAGGCAGACCCAGATGCATCAACTGGGGATTTTTCAAAAGCAAAGGTAAAAGAATATTTAATAAAACAATTTAAGTTCTTAACCAGCTTTTGCATCAGCCGAGCCCAAGGAAGGAACAGATATTCTGCTTTCACCCAGTAATTCGTCATTTGTTGAGCACTCAACAAACCTTAAAAAGCCTATGTCAATTTTTTACTTTTTGGGTACCACTTGATCTTTGCATTGTCTGATTTGACTTTAGTTTTGAAAAAAATGTTTTTCCTTTTGCTTATTATCTTGACTCTCATTATCTTTTCATATCTGTTGCACTTATGAAAACCCATGTATTTAAAAATCCTTAATGCCTGAATAAAGAATCAAAAGCCAAAACACTTCACCCGACACACTCAGATTTGACATCAAAAGGAATTCAAAGAAAGAAAAGATCCACTCAGGAAACCCCATTCACCGAGCGTCGCTCTTCATCAGCATCAGTAAAAAGTAAGTTTTGTTTGTGCCAATGTCTCACAAAGGGATATCACCGATAGTCGATTCTTCTTCAGCATTGGTAAAGGATGAGGGGAATAGTGGTTAATCAAGGAAGAAAGGATATCGTTGATGGCCGATACCCGATGTGCCTATCAAAATCATGGAAAACCTAAAAGGATTGCAATGAAAATTGTGACCATGCTAAATATTTCTCCCGATCGTTGATCCCCAATGCATATCGGCATCGGGACTTTGTGGAAGCTAATCTATACAAAAACACATGATAGGTATCGCCGATCGTCGATCCTAGATATTTTTCGACATCAGCAAACTAAGATATGTTTTAAAACGAATAGCTTAAATAAATCCCCAACTCTAATTATTACACATGAATTAGGCCTCCTATCTTCAACACCATGTGTCTATGCCAGATCGGAGAACCTTTATAATATACCAGTTATAAAAAGTTTGCAGAACAGAAATAAAATGCTAGAAATGGAAGAATAACAGTAATATAACCAGCATAATCTCCACAATAACACAGAAATGATATAAGAACAAGAAAAAAAATAACACTTTGATTCAGAAAGAAATGTTCACGGGCCTCTTCGAGGGGGCAACCTCTAGTCGAGTAGCGCTCTGTTACAATAATCTTCAAGCTAGGGTTTTCATACCCTCGACCCTTATGTCTACTAAATATGTCTATCAAGAGAAGCATCTAGAGGAAGATCCTTCTAGAAGCAAAATCTTCTATTAGGTCTTATTACATCCACCTTATTCTATTTTATTGAAAGGCCTTATTAATATTGACCTTTATTACATCCGAATATATTGATCTACCTATGTGTAGGTTAGGACACTAACATGTCCGCCCCCTTAAAAATAGCCTTGTCATCAAGGCTTGAGATGTGGAAACTGCTGCAGAATGGTAGTTGGTTCCCAAGTCACATCTGTTGGAGTTCTATCTTTCCACTGGACTAGCACTTCCTTGATGGTTCGTTGATGCAAGCGACGCTCACGCTCATCCAAAACTGCTTCTGGTTGTAGCCAAATAGATCTTCTTCAGCTAACTCGGGAAGGTTGGTTTGAATTTGGCACCTAGTTCCAATCACCTTCTTTAAGCATGAAACATGAAAAACAGTATTATCTTCGACTGACTGCGCAGAGCTAACTAATAGGCGACTTGTCCCACATGCTTGAGAACTGTATAAGGACCATAAAATTTGGGTGCTAGCTTCTGACAATGCTCGGCCTTGAGGGAAGTTTTCTTGTATGGTTGCAGTCAGAGAAACACTTGATCCCCTTCTGCAAATTGACGTTCAAAGCGACTTTGATCTGCTTGTTGCTTCATGTGATTCTATGCCATGATCAAGTTCTCTTTAAGGGTATGAAGAATATCCTCTCAAACTATAAGTGTTTGTTCAACCGCCTGGACCTTCGAGGTACCCGGTAAGTATGAGAGAACTAAAGGTGGCTTATGTCCATATACCACTTCAAAAGGAGTCATGCGTGTAGCTGTGTGGTAGAAAGTGTTGTACCACCATTCAGCTAGGGGTAACCATTGAGCCCATTGGTTTTGCTTTTCAGAGTAAAAACACCTTAGATATGTTTCCAAACACTTGTTGACAACTTTCATTTGACCATCAGTCTGGGGATGATAAACTATGCTTAGATGCAATTGGGTGCCCTGTAGCTTAAACAATTCTTGCCAAAAATTGCTTGTGAAAGTTGGGTCACAATCAGAAACAATAGAGTGCGGCATGCCATGAAGCTTGAAGACCTGGTCCATGAAAATTTGATCCACCATGGATGCATTAAATGGGTGTTGAAAAGTGCATAAATGAGCATACCTAGAAATGTTATCCACAACCACCATTATGAATGATTTATTTCCTGATTTGGGTAAGCCGGTAATAAAGTCCATAGAGATATCCTTCCAAAGAGCAGGTGGAATCGGAAGCGGTTGTAGTGTGCCCAAAGATTTGATTGATTCTCCCTTGTTGCGTTGACACACCTCACATTCAACGAAAAAATTACAGATGTCTTGTTTCATACCATCCTAGAAAAAAGAACATTTGACCCTGTCATAGGTTTTGGTGAACCCAGAGTTCCCCGCTGTGGGTGTAGCATGAAGCTTGGAAAGTACCATGGATTTAAGCTCTGATTGTTTACTTAAATACAAGTAGCCTTTGTATCAAAGCTCATCCTAGAGCCAAGAGTACCCTAGGGGAGCTAGAGCATTGGTCTGCAATTGTTGGATCAGATGCAAACTTTTGGGATCTTGTAGCCATTCCTAGCGCACAGCTTGGAGCCAATCTGGTACAATGAAGGAAAGAGAAAAAAGGGATCCTTCTTCTTCATATTTTTGGGACAGTGCATCCGCTACCACATTGTCTTTTCCCTTCTTTTAAATGATCTCATAATCATATCCAAAGAACTTAGTCACCCATTTTTGTTGCTCCAAGGAGGAAATGCGTTGTTCCAGAAAGTACTTGAGGCTTTGATGGTCTGTCTTAATTTGGAAGCGTTGCCCCAAGAGATAAGGGCGCCAAAGATCAACGGCATGCAGAATAGCCAACATTTCCTTTTCATAGATGGGTTTTCCCAGATTCCTTTCAGATAGTTTCATGTTGGTGAAGGCCAAAGGTCGACCCTCTTGCATAAGGATAGCATCGATTCCTTTCCCTGAGGCATCACATTCCAACACAAAGGTCTTTGTGAAATCAGGAAGGGCCAGAACCGGAGTGGTGCACATGGTCGTCTTCAAGGTTTGAAAATCTTGAGTAGTGACTGGAGTCCAAGTGAAAGAGTTCTTTTTTAGGAGAGTTGTGAGAGGTGCTGCAATCTTGCCATAATTCTTAACAAACTTGCGATAATACCCTGTTAAGCCCAGAAATCCACGCAAGCTTTTGAGAGTCTTTGGGTGTGGCCAATCTTGCATAGCTTCATTCTTTTTCAGATCCACCCTGATGCCATCCTTGCCAACCATATGACCCAAGTATTCTACTTCTGAGGTACCAAAAGAACATTTAGACTGTTTCAGGAAAAGTTGGTGCTGAGAGAGTAGATGGAGAACTCAATCCACACAAGTAAGATGGTTGGTCCAGGTTTTTCTATATATTAGGATATCATCAAAGAAAACTAATACAAAATGATGGAGAAAAGGATGGAAGACATGATTCATGAGGCTTTGGAAGGTGGAGGGGGAATTACACAAGGCAAAGGGCATGACCAAAAACTCATAGTGGCCCTCATGAGTTGTTAAGAACCAAATATCAATATAGCATAGAAAAACCCCAGAAAAAGTACTCAACGCCTTGAAAAAGAGATAATTTCAGATACTAAGCCTCTTCGAGGGGGAAACCTCCTTTAACCCCACTTAAATTTTCAAGTACAAGATGATTCAAAATGGAAATGTCTCCTTTGTATATATAGGAGACTAGGAGGTATAATTACAACTAATGGCCTAAAGCCGACATAAATAAAATAACATTACTAATATAATATGCCCCAATTAAGGGGCAATGAGCCAATATTAGGGCTTAACATGCCCCTCCCATTGAGACAAGTGTTGTCTACAACGCTTGAGTAACTCTGGATGCTTCTGTATAAAGGGCTCATCTTCCCAAGTGGAATCTTCAGCCGGTAGTTTCCTCCATTTAATGAGATACTCTGAAATGGATCTATTCCTTAGCTGGCAAATTCTTGTGTCAGTGATGGCTTCAGGCTCCAATATGCTTTTCCCTTCCTCATCAAGTTCTGGAAATATAGTTTGAACTGGGATCTTGTCGCCTATAACCTTCTTTAAGCATGAAACATGGAAAATTGGATGTACTCGTGAAGATGCAGGCAGCTCCAATTTGTATGCCATAGTACCAATCTTTTGCAACACCTTATAAGGGCCATAGTACTTTGGTGATAATTTATTATCCTTCTTGGCT
>JZKD02S1711868.1:70775-108000 GCA_000966675.3 Picea glauca | reverse complement strand
GAGACTAGGAGGTATAATTACAACTAATGGCCTAAAGCCGACATAAATAAAATAACATTACTAATATGATATGCCCCAATTAAGGGGTAATGAGCCAATATTAGGGCTTAACATGAGTTTGAAATGCCGTCTTGGGAATTTCTGTCTCCTTCATACGTATCTGGTGATAGCCCAAGCGAAGGTCAAGTTTAGTAAAGAATTGGGCACCACTCAATTCATCCAGGAGGTCATCAATGACAGGAATGGGAAATTTGTCTTTAATAGTCAGTTTGTTGAGGGCACGGAAGTCAGGACACATTCTCCAAGAACCTTATTTCTTCAGGACCATGAATACAAGAAAATAGTAAGGGCTCATACTAGGGCGGATAACGCCTGTAGTAAGGAGTTCCTGGACCATTTTCTCAATTTCATTTTTTTGTGAAAAGGGGTGGCGATACGGACGAATATTGGGAGGAAGGTTTTCAGGTACAAGGGGAATGGAATGATCATGAACACCGTGGGAAGGAGGGAGTCCTTGGGGAGTGGAAAATACCATTTGGTGTTTAGAAAGGAGGGCTTGGAGGTCTTTCGGCACTGGGGGTGTCTCTGTTGCTTGTATGGCATGGAGTTGGGAAATGACACTAGAATGACCTTTTTTGAGCAGCTTTTCCATGCGATGGGAACTAATGACCTCAGGTGAACTAGCAGTGATGCCTTGGAATTTATATTGGTGTCATTCCTGGTCAAATTACATGGTTAATGCCTTAAAATCCATGAGAATGGGACCCAAAGTCCTTAGCCAGTTTGCACCCAACACAATGTCACAACCGCCCATGTCGATAGCAAACATATGGGATTTTAGGTGGTAGTCACCGATTTGGAGACGCACATTTTCATAGCACCCTCCACATTTCATGGAACCACCATTGGCAATCATGATTTGGAAATTGTTGAAATGGATGAATGTGATAAGGGTGAAGAGATGAATCCAATGGAATAGGTCTCAAATAATGGTGAAAATATTTCCAGAATTATTTTTTTTTTTTTTACACCTGCAGAGTTATACTCCAATCTGAAGAATACTGCAGCGATGAAATCCCCAAATGCTTAACCAGAAAGAAATGTGTATTTAATTGGCAACCAAAACACAATTGCATAGCAATAGATCTTGTATGTTTTAATTTGTTTATGTTTCTATCCCCCAAAGGTTAGGTATTCAAGGGTTCTACAGACAAGGGTTTGCCCTGTGTTATAGCTCTCTGATATACATGTGGGGTCTAATAGTAGTACTCAGCCCAATATCTCAGGGCACTAACTAAGGAGGATAGATCGTACCCTTAGCTGTACTACCCAACTACCCAGGTACTAGAGAGTATCTTCCCGAGTGATGTTCTCGATGGCACTATAGCAGTCAGGTGGCCGATCGGTTTATCTAAAGAGGGCTTCAGGAAATCTAGGCCGATCCATACACAATTGTTGTCTGATGCGCTACCACTCGAAGGGGTACCAACAGGAGTTACAAGGGTGGCCAACAGATGTGCGCTTAAGAACCAGTTGTATTTCCTGCATGTATGAATCCCTCAACCGTGGGTTTATGCGTGTAACGACGGATATTTATGGCTTAAAGACACTGGAATACGTCTCTACCCTGAAAACAAATTTCCCACAATTTTTGCCAAGGAAAGTTCTCTGATACCACTTGTAATATACCAGATATAAAAAGTATGCAGAACAGAAATAAAATGCTAGAAATGGTAGAGTAACAATAATATAACCAGCATTATCTCCACAATAACACATAAATGATATAAGAACAACAACAGAAATAACACTTTGATTCAGAAAGCAATGTTCACGGGCCTCTTCGAGGGGGCAACCTCCAGTCAAGCAGCACTCTGTTACAATAATCTTTAAGCTAGGGTTTTCATACCCTCGACCCTTATTTATACTAAATATGTCTATCAAGAGAAGCATCTAGAGGAAGATCCTTCTAGAAGCAGAAGCTTGTATTAGGTCTTCTTACATCCACCTTATTCTGTTTTATTGAAAGGCCTTATTAATATTGACCTTTATTACATCCGAATATATTCATCTACCTATGTGCAGGTTAGGACCCTAACAACCTTACGTTCTAGTTTTTCCTCAAGTCATTTCCTTTGGTCCCCTAAGTCCTAGTCACACCTCTAAGTCATCTTTTCCCTGACAGCATTGTGTGATGAGATTGATCAGTGTCGGAGCTTGGGTGGGTGACATCGATGAAAATTTTCATAGCGCATCCCCGATCCATGATCCACCCACTGATAAAGTGACACGATGGGACGTTTTAGCGCTAGATATGATTAGATTCAGAGAATTTAAGGGGCTAATTAATACCAAATCCCACATTAGTTTCTACCTTGGGTGGAAATCAACACAGCCATTTGAAATCATCGAAAGACCACATCACCCTCATGCCTCTATCGTCAACCCATGATGAATTTAAGTTATAGAGATTCGACGAAAGATTTGTTTTAATTTGCACTCATCACTCGAATTCAATGGCTGATGCGACACGGTAAGTTCTTCACTGGTTTAAATTCTCTTCAACCATGGTAAGCAAAATCATTTTGCATGCAAGGAAATTCAAAGCATCCGGAGAAGCGAAACGAGTAATTCTAAAGCTGTAGAGATCATGTGAGTATCAAATAACCAGGTTTAGCAAGATTTACAGGTATGCGCCCAAATCTCTGGATTTTACATGCTTTCAATTCATATATTTTATTTGATGTTGCTCTGTACACACTCTCTGAAGATTTATTTTGAATGCAGGAACAATTTTGCCAAGAAAGTCGACCACTAGGCGATCATCGAGGGCATAGAAGCTGAAAGAACCAAAGGTAGGTGAAGGCTCCTCCCCAGGGGTCGTAAGATAATTGGAATACACGTCG
Source organism: Picea glauca (assembly GCA_000966675.3). NCBI lineage: Eukaryota > Viridiplantae > Streptophyta > Pinopsida > Pinales > Pinaceae > Picea > Picea glauca. The sequence goes on along the minus strand of JZKD02S1711868.1, from coordinate 105,094 downwards.
AGACTGGAGCATGTCATCAAAACATCAATGAAGATGGATTTCGTCCAGCCTCTGGCCTTTGGATATACCGAGGCAATCATAGGGTCCAAAACGGTGCTCTCGCATTGGGGAGAGCTCTTTAAGAAGATCATCCAGGAGGAATACCCAGAATACATCCCACACAGTGATCCTGATGTCAAAGCACTCGATGACGAAGTGTTGCCGAACATCTGGCAGTCATACTTGCATATGGTGGCTAGAAGAACCCTTGTATTTCTTATCTAGGTGGATATCGGTGGCCACCCAACTTTTCCAACTGGGTCCTGAACTTCCGGAGCCATTTTGAGGCCCTAAACAATGTTTTTTGGGAAACCAGGGAGCAACATAGAATTTCCTTTGATGTTTCTCACATCAAATGTGTATTCCTCGGATAGAGCTTTCTAATGAGGTATCAATCACCCCAAACAGAGATCGTATGCAAACGTTACGCCCCTGGGAAGTTGACGTATCAACTACCCCCATCAGGGCCCGCAAACCTTTTAGATTTTCATCTTTCGAGGTTAGGGTTTTGGATTTCCTTATGTTAAAAAGGCCCTTAGAGCCTCATTGTAATGATCATCTTCTGGTGAATGCGAGTAGTAGACACAACTCTTCTCAGAGATAAGCTACCACCATTCTAGGGAGTTTTTCACTCTGTATTTTTACAGTCTTTGTACATTTATTTCATTAAAAGAAATCGTGTATACTGTATATATGTGACTCTTGTTATATTTCTAATATATATATTTTATATTTTTGTCTCTCTGGAATATCTCTATATATTTCTGGGTTATATCTCCGCTCTCATTTTGTGCCGAAAATAATCTGAATCAGTGGTATCAGAGCAGGCTGCTCTTGATCATTTTTTTCAATGCATGCCCATGACGAAGTCCAAGTATAGCAAGTTGGGTCTTGAGCTTGTATCTCTTGAAGACAATCGCTCTCACATGCCCAAGAAACCCTCCATGGCAGAAGAAAATAAAAATGATGGAGTAGATGATCCTATCAATCTATTGCTTGAGCAAGCTCTCACATGATAGAGGGACAAAATGATGGAGAATTTTTCCCTCATCCTTCACCATATGTCGATCACAACAGGTGCATCTTCATCAAACGACCACTTCAGAGGCATCTCTCCTTTCAAGGTACAAGTTAATTTTGATATTCCTGTATTCGAAGGACAAATAGATGCAGAAGCCCTAGACAAATGGTTAAACATGTTAGAAGGTTATTTCTCTGTTCACATTTTTTTCAACAGAGAAAAGATCACCTTCGCACTCGTTAAATATCTCCCCCATGTCAAACAATGGTGGGAAACTTACTAGGAGAAGATTTCCACATAGGAGTTTGGAATATATGTGGTTGAGCCCACTTGGGATTTTTTTGTGGATGCAGTAAAGGAACAGTATTACCCTGTTGGAAACTATGAGGACCAATACATGAGATGGACCACACTGCGGTAAGAAAGGGGCCAAGCAGTTCCGGAGTTTACCAATACCTTCCATACCTTGCACACCAAGCTGGGTATCAAGGACTCTGAGTAACATTTGGTTCTGAAATACTGTGGGGCTCTACACAAATACATCCAAACTGAAATGGATTTTCTAGACATCTCATCACTCAGTACTGCTTATCGATATGTTGTTAAAATCGAGCAGAAATTTAAGCACCAGAACAAATAGGAGTTTGGATTTGCAAATCCACAACAACCAAAGTATGAGAACAACGGCCCTAACAAACAGCTTCTTGAAAATCATTCTAAGCCATAGGGAAAGAAAGGTAATGGGAAGACGAAGAAGGACACTGGAAAATGGTGTGATTTCCACAAAATCCCCTGGCACAACACCAATGAATGTCGCTCAAAACAATCATTGGTGTCTAAGATCAAAGACAAGGAGCTGAACCCTGATTTAGAATCTGATTCTGAAAATACTGGTAAAAGACAAATTATAGATGCAGACCCCACTGTTATTGTCGCAACCGCGACAATTCAACCAGAATAACCAATAGATCCTGAAGAGGGGGAGCACCTTTTTCATTCACATATGTGGGTGAAGGGGACCCCGTTGCATTTTATTGTTGATAGCGGAATCCAGAAGAACCTCATCTCAGAAGAGGTCATCAAACAATTGGGATTGTCGACAACACTACACCCACAGCCATACAGCATCAGGTGGCTTCGCCAAGGACGAGATCTACGTGTCAGCCAGCAGTGTCAATTTTCATACGACATCCATCCCTTCAAGGATGAGGTATTATGTGGTGTTTCCCCATTGGATGTCTATGATGTTTTGTTGGGCAAGCCATATATGTGGAAGCAGCATGCTATTTATGAATCTTGACCCCATAGTGTCATTGTTACTCTAGGGGTTCATCTTTACAGAATACTAGAGGTAGTTCCCACTATTGTCCCACCTAAACAGTGCAACAAGGCAGTTTCTCATACTACAAAATTCATCTTCTTCACAATCTGTTTAAAAGGGGAACATAAGGATACTGTAACCACTACAGCTTCGGCCCCAAGCACCTTCTATCTAATAGAAGCAAGTCGACAAGATTGCAACAAAACACAAAGATTCCTTCTACACACAGTCATATCAGATAGATCGAATGGTTGAACAGATTCAACCCCGCCAGCAACAGGTTCATGACAACCTTCCACAAGCTAAGCAGTGCAACTTCTCCAACAAGGCAAGCAGCTCATCAAGATGCAGATTCAGCAAACGATTTTCCCTCTCCTCTGGGCACTCAACGAAATGGATACCATTGCTTCCTAAGGAGGGAGGATTAATCCAGGTGGATATCGGTGGCCACCCAACTTTTCCAACTAGCTCAAATCATTTTTTGGAAATTTGGATAATTTACTATTTTTAGCATTTTTTCGGGTCCTGAACTTCTGGAGCCATTTTGAGGCCCTAAACGACGTTTTTTGGGAAAAAAGGGAGCAACATGAAAATTCCTTTGATGTTTCTCACATCAAAGTTGTATTACTCGGATAGAGATTTCTAACGAGGTATTGAGCACCCCAAACGGAGATCGTATGCAAAAGTTACACCCCTGGGAATTTGACGTATCAACTACCCCCATCGGGGCCCGCATACCTTTTGTATTTTCATCTTCCGGGGTTAGGGTTTTCGATTTTACTTCTGTTAAAAAGGACCTTAGAGTCTCATTGTAATGATCATGTTCTGGTGAATGTGAGTAGCGGACACATCTCTTCTCAAAGATAAGCTGCCACCATTCTAGAGAGTCTTTCACTCTGTATTTTTGCAGTCTTTATACATTTATTTCATTAATAGAAACCATTTATAATGTATATATGTGACTCTTGTTATATTTCTGATATATATATTTTATATTTTTGTCTCTCTACAATATATCTGTATATTTTTGTGTTATATCTCCACTCTCATTTCGTGCTGAAAATAATCCATATAACTTTCCCTGCGTCGAACTCCTGAATTGGCTCATTGACCACACAGACACACAAAAATGTTTGATCAATGATGATAATGGTGTTTCTATCAGAGTGTTCTTACCGGTCGAAGTCCATAAGTATTACAAGCTTAGAGACCCCGAGGAGGGACTGAACACAGATTTTATCGTAAAGGTCTACGAGCGCCATGACACCAACCGGGTGATGGCCTCATGGTGGAGAGAAGATAAGAAATACCCAAATCAGAGCACCGGTTGGTACCAGACGGCCAACTTAAGGAAGCCATACATCTACCTGATGGCTCTCATCTTTCAATTGTATGGGGATAAATATTGCTCCATATTTGCAAAGGCATGGATGCCTCTATCTTACACAGTGGAAATTTTCGGGAGCAGCTTCAACTGGGGAGTCATCATTTCTAAGAAATTAATCATCTGCATACAACAGGATCAGATGTCGAAGGAAAGAGAGACACCATCCTTCTATATGGCTTCATATCTACTTGATGTTATATGTGCTAGAAACATTTTCTCTGGCATGAACCTGAGTTGGCACATTGTAGAACTCTTGGTCCATGTATATTTTAGCATCCTATGGGAGAACTTGTACAAAAAATATTACTCCCTCATCTGCAATGAATTCATCGCACATATTCATTTTATTCTTTTCAAGAAATAATTCCTGAGACTATCGTTTGTGGCCAAAAAGACGATATCAAAGGTAGGACACTAGTACTTGGATGAGCATGATACCTACATCATGGTGTTCAGGGCCACCGAAGCACCACATATCCTACCAGCGCATGTCCCTGACCATCTCGTAGTGGGAGAGGTATGCTACCAGACCATCCTGTAGGGTTACAACACCACTCTAGTCAAGGATAAAAAGAAGGTGTTTATACCTTATGGATTCCATGTAGGCTTCTATGTGGTGAAGGACACCGCTCAAGCCAAACAAGAAGGGTTGAGCCAATTAGAGTTTAGGTTCCAGACCGGCCGATTCTACAAGCATGGCCCAAAGGGTCTAGTCTTGAAACATGCTTCTCAAGTGTCGTCCTGCTAGCCATACACCCATGACAAATTTGAAGACAAAGTCTTCACAGAAAATGCCCAAGACTGGGACGAGGTGGTGGCTAGGATGGTTGACCCAAAAATGACCAGGTTCAGAGCAATGAGCCTGGATGAACAAATGACAACCATAGAGAAATCGTCTCAAGAGGACCTTAGAGCCAGGGAAGAAATGATAGCGGTCGAAGAAGAAGAGATTCCCCTAGAAACTCCGATGCAGGATAGAGGTTTCCCTATGACGCAGGACGCACGAAAAAGGGGGTTTCTCATGATCGATCAAGCGCAGTGAATAATTGATCAGTTACAAGATGACCCGGACCTCACAAGAATGATAGGGTCCCCTGCCGACAACCCAGATGAATTCCAGATAGGCCCAAGAGGCCCTAAATTGATAGACATTGATGAAATCGCCAGGTTAGACCACCGTGAAACTGCAACGCCACAAGCTTGGTCACCAGGGGGTGTTTCAACTCAATCGTATATAGTCAGAACATCAGGGAGAGAAAGTGCATTAAACCCCCTAAGAAAATTGATAAACATCTATGATGATGAAGAGAGCCCGGAGGTATCCCTGGAGAAGACAGCTTCCCCAGTTCTCGATGCTCAAATTTGGGACCTTCCACAGAATGAACAAGAGGTCAAGAGTGTATTGGACATTGATATTCCTGATGCACCGGAGACCCAAGCGGGTAGTCCAAAGGATGATTTAGGGTCGGGTGAACAAAATGAAGAAACTCCACTATAGGAAATCGACGCCTCAGCGGCCGATAATCAAGTAAGTACCGAGCCTACCCCTGATGCCTCAATTTCAATCGGTACTCAAATCCCCGATGAGCGACAAATAGAAGTCAGGCCTTCACAACATAGAGAAGAATTTCAAGAACCCAGTCTTAAAAAAATATATACCATCGAGATCCTGGGAAATACACTCACCTGGGGAGATCAACAAATCCTCGAGCCCATGGATGAAGTCACTGACATACATGCCATCACTTGTGACTGAAAAAGAAAAAACATTGTGCAGAGGATCACCAAGAAGAGGAGGATCACTCCATCCTCATCACCATGGAGGAAAATATGATAAACACAAGTCACACCAAAACATTTGAACTTATCGGAACAGGGATGGAAATCACCAATGCCACCCTGGATAGAGAAAAAAGGGATGGAGAGGAGTTGGTTGCTTCTCTGAAAGAATTGGAACATTTGCGCCACTTGGAGAAATATTACCATGACACCACATAGGACACGGTGTTCCTAAGGAGCGAATTCAAGGAGACCTACAAAAAATTTACAAACAAACGACACCTATTCACTGCAAGGATATTCGAGTTGCAAGAAGACATTCTCGTGGCACTAGCAGTGAAAGGATATGCAGAGGTGGTATGAAAAATCACAACAATTCATGGAAAGGGTCGACTATATCAACACAATTCAACAAGGCCGAGATACAGAAGAGCACAACATCCGGGTGTTAAAATAAATAAGCCTTGACCGCATAAAGAAATCAGTCGAATATTGGGAAAAAATAGCTCGGGAACCTCATCGGGAAATCCAAGAGAAATGGGCCAAGTGAGAGAAAATCTGGATCAAGATCAACCGGGTAATAAGAGACATCGGCCTCCCCAAATTTGGCACACCCGATGAATTTGTCGACTTGCGTGACATATTCAAATCGTATGCTGAACAAGACTCATCATGGGTCAAGGAAATAGCAAAGGTGACAGACATGGCACTAGGATAGGTGCAGAAGTTCATGGAACACCCGATCAAAGCTCGAGCCATGTTGCAACAGTTAAGTGCCAGAATAGTCAAGTATTGGGCACAAGCAGTAGAGATAAGAGAGATTCATTCGGCCCCAATGGAACAACATAGATTCCCATATGCCAACACATGCAAGGATCTCTTCATCAAGTGGTCGGAGTAAGAGAAGAGTCACCCACTTAAGTGAGATCCTGTGATGACTCTTAGATAGAATGATAGAAGAAAGCATCATGTGGCAAGTTTTGTTTTACTTAGTTGCACTTCAATAGTTATTTTTAGTTAATAGTATGTTATAAATAGGAAGATCGACCTATTAGCAAGGGTCTATGGTTGTTGAAAAGACCCTCATTTTTGGATTTTGTTAAGAACTATTTCAAAGCTTCCTTAATTGAGAAGTCTTGTTTAGGTTTAGAGACAAAGTTTTGTTTTTCATCAGAAGTGTGTATGGTTGGATGTGGAGAAGAATTATTTATGATTTCATCTCTTGAATGGATGTTGTAACGAGCAAGAGCTTCTAAAACTATTGATAAGTTATCTAATGTAATGCTTTATAGTTCTTATCTCTAATGATGAAAAGTAATTCATTGTGTTATTATGTGATGGATGATTAGAGTTAAGAGAATTATTTTTCTTTCCGTCATTTATCGCATGCATGTTTTCTTTCTGATAAATTGTATCTTGGTCAAATTGGAATACCAACAGGTTAATGTATTAGTACTAGGCTTGCGGTAGATCATTGTTTTCTGCATGCTAGAGTGAAAGGGTTATCCCAAAGCTCAGCCTTCTCCAGTAGTTGAGTTTTCCCCTCTTTGTTACCTAGTTGGTTTATATCGTCTTTTATCTTGTATCGGTCCCACCTATAAGAGAAAATACAAAAAAAGAGAATGTTTGAACTGAAGGAGAAATTCTTCACAAGAAAACGTAAATCCCATCGATTATTTGGTTGGATCGCAAGATCTAGAGAACCATTCCACTATTAAATGTTGCAGAGTCTAATTGGGCCTTGGTGGCGGGGTTGGTTCCTGCTGCTGAGTTAAAGGGATTTAGGACCCCTCAACACGGGGTTAGGGTTTTGGATTTTCTTTATGATAAAAAGGACTTTGGAGCCTCATTGTAAAATCATCTTCTTGTGAATGCAATTAGCAGACACATCTCTTCTCAAAGATAAGTTGTCACCATTCTAGTGAGTCTTTCACTCTGTATTTTTATAGTCTTTGTATATTTTTGCTCATTAATAAAAAATTGTGTATTATTGTATCTCTGTGTTTATGATTTCATCTCTGATACATTTATGTTATATTATTGGATATTTGAGATATCTCTTTACATTTCTTTATTATATCTCTACTCTCATTTCGTGTCGAAAATAATCCAGATCAGTGGTATCAGAGCAGGCTTCCTTTTATCATTTTTTTTCAGTGCATGTCCCCAACGAGGTCCGAGTATAGCAAGTTGGGTCTCGAGCTTGCCTCTCTTCAAGACAATCGCTCTCGCATGCCCAAGAAACCCTCCATGGTGGAAGAAAATAAAAATGATGGATCAGACGATTCTATCAATATTTTGCTTGAGCAAGCTCTCACGCGACGGAGGGACAAAATGATAGAGAATTTTTCCCACATCCTTCAATGCCCACCGATAGAAACAGGTGCATATTCATCAAACAACCACTTTGGAAGCACATCTCCTTTCAAGGTACAGGTTAATATTGATATTGTCATATTTGAAGGTTAGATAGATGTGGATGCCCTTGACAAATGGTTAAATTTGTTAGAAGGTTATTTCTTTGTTCATAATTTTTCTGACAGGGAAAAGATCACCTTCGCACTCCTTAAATCTCTCCCCCATGTCAAACATTGGTGGGAAACTTACAAGGAGAAAAGTTTCACAGAGGAGTCTGGAATATATGGGGTCGAGCCCAGTTGGGATTTTTTTGTGGATGCGGTAAAGGAACAGTATTACCTTGTTGGCAACTATGAGGACCAATACATGAGATGGACCACACTGTGGAAAGAGAGGGGCCAAGAATTTCTAGAGTTCACCAATACCTTCCATACCTTATGCACCAATATGGGTATCAAAGACTATGAATGACATTTGGTTCTAAAATATCGTGGGGCTCTACACAGATACATCCAAACTTAAATGGATTTTTTGGACATCTCATCACTTGGTGTTTCTTATCGATATGTTGTTAAAATCGAACAGAAATTTAAGCACCAGAACAAATGGGAGTTTGGGTCTGCAAATATGCAACAACCAAAGTATGATAAAGACGTCCCTAACAAACAGTCTCCAGAAAACCAGTCCAAGCCATAGGAAAAGAAGGGTCATGAGAAGACAAAGAAGGATATCGAAAAATGGTGCGATTTCCACAAAATCCCCTGGCACAACACCAAGGAATGTCACTCAAAATAGTCATTGGTGGCCGAGATCAAAGACAAGGAGACAAACCTTGATTAAGAATCGGATTCTAAAAATACTGGTAAAAGACATATCATCAACGCAAACCCCACTATTATTGTCATGATCGCAACAATTCAACCAGAAGAACCAACATATCATGAAGATGGGGAGCGCATTTTTCATTCACAAAAGTGGGTGAAGGGGACCCCGCTGCATTTTATTGTTGATAGCCGAAGCCAGAAGAACCTCATCTTAGCAGAGGTTGTCCAACAATTGGGATTTTAGACAACACCACACCTGCAGCCATACAACATCGGGTGGCTTCACCAAGGATGAGATCTCCGTGTCAGCCAACAATGTCGATTTTCATATGGCATCCAACCCTTCAAGGATGAGGTATTATGCGATGTTAACCCACTGGATTTTTGTGATGTTCTCTTGGGCCAACCATATATGTGGAAGTGTCATGTTGTTTATGAGTCTCAACCCCGCAATGTCATTGTTTCTCTCAGAGTTCATCTCTAAAGAATACCAGAGGTAGTTCTGACTACTTTTCCAACTAAACAATGCCGCGAGGTAGTATCTCATACTACAAAATTCAATTTCTTCACAATCTGTTCAAAAGGTGAACATAAGGATACTGTAACCACTACAACCTTGTCCCAAGCACCTTCTATCCAACAGAAGAAGGTCGATAAGATTGCAAGAAATTGTAAATATTTATTTTTCACAAATGCATCTCATGTAGCCAGACTGGTTAAAACAGTCCAACCCTTCCAGCCACATGTTTCTGACAACCTTCAACAAGCTAAGTAGCGCAACTTCTCCAACAAGGAAAATAGCTCATCAAGATGAAGATTCAGCAAACGTTTTTCCCTCTCCCCCGGGCACTGAATGAAATGGATACCATTTCTTCCTAAGGAGAGAGGATTGATCCAGGTGGATATTGGTGGCCACCCACCTTTTCCAACTGGCTCAAAACAGTTTTCTGGCAATTTTAGTAATTTACTATTTTTAGCAGTTTTTAACTTTCAGGGCCATTTTGAGGGCCTAAATGAAGGTTTTTTGGGATAAAGTTTCTCAATGATATTCAAAGGCTATGATTTATCCCCCTAAATGAATCTCCTCTACGATACCTTTCCAACTAGCTATCATGTGCCCCAAACAGAGATCGTATGACAAAGTTACGCCCCCAGGAAGTTGATACACCAAACTACCCAAAATAGGGTCCACAAAATTGTTGGCTTTTCATCTTCCGAGGTTAGGGTTTTGGATTTTATTTACGATAAAAAGGCCTTTGGAGCCTCATTTTAAAATCATCTTCTTGTGAATGTGAGTATCGGACACATCTCTTCTCAAAGATAAGTTGCCACCATTCTAGCGAGTCTTTCACTCTATATTTTTACACTCTTTGTACATTTTCGCTCATTAATAGAAAATTGTGTAGTATTGTATCTCTGTGTTTATGGTTGCATCTCTGATACATTTATGTTATATTATTGGATATCTGAGATATGTCTGTACAATTCTTTATTATATCTCCACTCTCTTTTCGTGCCGAAAATAATCCGGGTCAGTGGTATCAGAGCAGGTTGCTCTTGATCTTTTTTTTTTAGTGCATATCCTCGACGAGGTCTGAGTATAGAAAGTAGGGTCTCGAGCTTGTCTCTCTTGAATAAAATCACTCTCGCACGCCCAAAAAACCCTCCACGATGGAAGAAAAGAAAAACGACGAAGCAGACGATTCTATCAATATGATGCTTGAGCAAGCTCTCACGCAACAAAGGGACGAAATGATGGAGAATTTTTTCCACATCCTTCAATGTCTGTCAATAGAAACAGATGCATCTTCATCAAATAGCCACTTTGGAAACACCTCTCCTTTCAAGGTACAGGTTAGTTTTGATACTCCCGTATTTGAAGGTCAAATAGATGAGGATGCCCTAAACAAATGGTTAAATCTATTAGAAGGTTATTTCTCTATTCATAATTTTTCCAACAAGGAAAGATCACCTTCGCACTCCTTAAAGCTCTCCCCCATGTCAAACATTGGTGGGAAACTTACTGGAAGCAAAGTTCCACAGAGGAGTCTAGAATATATGGGGTCGATCCCACTCAGGATTTTTTGTGTATGCGGTAAAGGAACAATATTACCCTGTTGGCAACTATGAGGACCAATGCATGAGATGGACCACAGTGCGGCAAGAGAGGGGCAAAGCAGTTTCATATTTCACCAATTCCTTCCATACCTTTCACACCAAGCTGGGTATCAAAGACTCTGAATGACATTTGGTTCTGAAATATCGTGGGGCTCTACACATATACATCCAAACTAAAATGGATTTTCTGTACATCTCATCACTTGGTGTTGTTTATCAATATGTTGTTAAAATAGAACAGAAATTTAAGCACCAGAACAAATGGGAGTTTGGGTCTGCGAATCTGCAACAACCAAAGTATGATAAAGATGACCCTAACAAACAGTCTCCCGAAAACCAATCCAAGCCATAGGAAAATAAGGGTCATGGGAATACAAAGAAGGACACCGAAAAATGGTGTGATTTCCACAAAATCCCCACAACATCGAGGAATGTCACTCAAAACATTCATTGGTGGCCAAGATCAAAGACAAGGAGCCGAACCCTGATTCAGAATTTGATTTTGAAAATACTGATAAAAGACAAATCATCGACGCAGACCCCATTGCTATTGTCGTGACCGTACCAATTTAACCAGAAGAACCAAAAGATCATAAAGAGGGGGAGCACCTTTTTCATTCATAGATGTGGGTGAAGGGGACCCTGCTGCATTTTATTGTTGATATTGGAAGCCAGAAGAACCTCATCTCAGCAGAGGTCGTCAAATATTTAGGATTGTCGACAACACCACACCCACATCCATACAACATTGGGTAGCTTTTCCAAGGACAAGATCTTTGTGTCAGCCAATAGTGTTGATTTTCATATGGCATCCATCCCTTCAAGGATGAGGTATTATGTGATGTTACCTCACTGTATGTCTATGATGTTCTCTTTGACCAACCATATATGTGGATGTGCCATGTTGTTTATGATTCTCAACCCCACAGTGTCATTTTTTCTCTAGGGGATCATCTCTATAGAATACCAGAGGTGGTCCTTACTACTATTCCACCTAAACAGTGCCACAAGGTAGTATCTCATACTATGAAAATCAGCTTCTTCACAATCTGTTCAAAAAATGAATAGAATGATACTTCAACCACTACAACCTCGGCCCAAGCACCTTCTATCCAATAGAAGTAGGTCAACAAGATTGCAGCAAATTGTAAGGATTCCTTAGGCGCACAAGCATCTCATGTATCCAGACTGGTTAAAAAGGTCCAACCCTTCCAGCCACATGTTCGTGACAACCTTCAACAAGCTAAGCAGTGTAATTTCTCCAACAAGGCAAGTAGCTCATCAAGATGCAGATTCAACAAACGTTTTTCCCTCTCCCCTGGGTACTCAACGCAATGGATAACATTGCTTCCTAAAGAGGAATTATTGATCCAGGTGGATATCAGTGGCCACCCACCTTTTCCAACTGGCTCAAAACAGTTTTCTGGCATTTTTGGTAAGTTATTATTTTTAGCAGTTTTTAACTTCCAGGGCCATTTTGAGGGCCTAAATGAAGGTTTTTTGGGATCGAGTTTCTCAATGATAGCCAATGGCTTTGATTGACCCCCCTAAATGAATGTCCTCGACGATACCTTTCCATCGAGATATAGTGCGCCCCAAACGAATATCGTATTCCAAAGTTACGCCCCCAAGAAGTTGATACACCAAACTACCAAAACAGGGTCCACAAAATTGTTGGCTTTTCATCTTCCGGGGTTAGGGTTTTGGATTTTATTTATGATAAAAAGGCCTTTGGAGCCTCATTGTAAAATCATCTTCTTGCGAATGCAATTAGTGGACACATCTCTTCTCAGAGATAAGTTGCCACCATTCTAGTGAGTCTTTCACTCTGTATTTTTACAACCTTTGTACATTTTCACTCAATAATAGAAAATTGTGTATCATTGTATCTATGTGTTTATGGTTGCATATCTAATACATTTTTGTTATATCATTGGATATCTGGGATATCTTTGTACATTGCTTTATTATATCTCTGCTCTCATTTCGTGTCAAAAATAATCCAGATCAGGGGTAGAGAGAGAGGGGGGGGGATAGAGAGAGAAGGGAGGTAGAGAGAGATAAAGAGAGAAAGGGGGGAGAGAGAGGAAGAGGGATTCAAAGTGTGGGGTATAGAGGACTAGATGTAGGGTAGAGAGAGAGAGAGAGAGAGGAAAAAAGAAATAGGATATAGGAGCGTGCACATGTTCCTAGAACGTATGCACATTCCTAGAGCGCATGTGCGTTCTTTTGAATTCATTTTTTTGGGGGAGAGATTGACAACTTTAGCATACATGTATGCTTACTTGGTTGCCTCAAATTTAGGTTTAGGATGACAAACCTAGTGGTTTGGTCTACAAATAAATAAAAACCTTCATTTTTGTGAATACCTCTATATATCCATAGGCTATAAAAACCTGCATGTTTTTGACGTTATTTTTCTATAGGATATAGAATTCGGTTGTTGACGAAACTACAAACATAGATAGAGTCGACTATGCAGATTCCAAATATATAATTGTTTTTTAAAATTAATATTGTTTACTATTTTTAATCTATTTTTGTCTTTGCATATATCAAAATCCTAGAATACATACCTCTTTTCTTTTTGCTATAACTTTTTGTGGGCTTAACTATTTGTAAAATGAGTTATATGTCGCACTAGAAGAGACTCATATCTACAATATCAAAAACAGAAATTATTTTGATCATGTTAATACCCTCTTAGCTTCAACTAACAAAAGGCCTTGTAATTTCAAGGATATATTGACTTTCATAATTTAAAAATATATATATAAATTAATATTATAAATTTCCAAAAAATACATGGCACCAGAGAAATGGTTTTTCTACAATTATATAAGTTTTTGGAATGCAATTCCATCGTTAAGGTACTGAACACATGAAATAGCAGAGACATGTACCTTATATTTTGCTGGAAAAATTACATACCACAGTTAGAAAAAATCAAATTTCACATAGTTATTCACAATATCTATGAATAAAAGTTGCATATTCAGAAAGCTAATTCAATTTCCTATGTTTCGTCTTTTTACAGCATATTCAAATTCATTGTAAAAATACCTTGAATAATCTTTGTAAGTTAACAAATTGTTGTTTTTCCATGTTGCACCAGAAACTATCATTAGCTTGCACTTACCCGTGAGTATGATCTATCATGCACCAAGATGGATCAAATTTATTAAGGTGCAATTTTTTATTATCATTTAATATGAAGAAATAAATATTTTAGATGTTGTCATATACATATGTAAGTATGTAGTATATATATGTAATATGTAATGGTGCTTGTAATTGTTTTTTTAATTAAACATATATTATCTAACATAACTTAACATAATTTGATAACATTGTTTTTAATGTAAGTGGGTTGTAAAGCACATAGCTACTCTTGGTGCAATAATTAAGTATGATAAAACTCATAAATGTTGGGAATATGAGAAATATGAATTATTATTGTATTATATCTATAAAATCCACCACCAAAAAAATTTGTTATATATAATTGAAAATTTGTTATATAAGGTAAACTTTCTGTTATTAGTTATTATATTTTATATGCCATCAAGAAAAGGGCTTCATTCTGATGTAATGAAGCATGAGGAAACTCCTAAAATTTGTAGACTTCGCCCATAATTTCGATTACTTGGGACTTGTAGAGTTTAACTATATTTAGTAAAGTCAATCCTATTTTCCTGTAGAAAAGTCTCCCTATTTTTCTTTAGATTCTTGGTGTTAGAAAACTTGTTTTGATCGGCCTCGACCTCAATTACAATTAATATCCCAAAAGCATCAACCATACATATCTAAAAGAGCTTTAAAGGTTGGTGGTAATTATCTATTGATTGCATTCGGATGCTAATATTATAGATACAATGTAGGATTTTTTCCTTCTTGGACTATTTAGTTAGTTTGTTATATCGAGTAGTTAAGTTGATATTAGCATTGTTTAATATAATTTGGTTTTTAAGCCTAGTTAGTTTGTGTATTGGTTGTATAATTTTAATAAATAAATTATTTTATAATTGGTATGTAATTTATTTATTTATTTTGTATTTGAAACGAGTTAATAAGTAGATTATTTTGGAAAATCATCATTCATCTAAATTTTGGTGATATAATTGTTTGTGAAATCACAGCTTTTTGTTCTTTAAATTGCAATTTTAAATGTATAAATGAATGCAAATTTAACAACTAAACATTTATAACAATTTCTAACTAAATTTCTAGAAAAATTGACCAAAAACTATGACCCCAAAGTGGTAAAAAATGTAAAACCTACCTCTAAAGGTTAGTTTTCAATCATTTCATTTTTTTTAAATTTTATTATTTGTATTTTTCTTAAAAGCACAATCTCAATTTATTTTTTATTATATAATGAAAATCACATTTTTCAAATACTTAAAACATCATATAAGTACAAATCTACAATTGCATATTACACTTACATGAATACAAATACATAAGGCATTTACAAAATTAAAATTATACCTTTTGTATGTTGTAGGCTAACTCTTCTAAGTTTTGTTTTGCCCGAAATCCTGCGAGAAATTGTTGGATCTACAGATTTGAGCAATTATTTGGTGCCCCATGGATTTTTCAGCATGGTGAATCCATTTCTACATTCATAAATACAAATTAAACAATAAAAAAGTGTGATTTCTTGCAGATTTGTGTCGCCTTATTCAGAGAAAATGACCAAAACATAGGACAATTAAACAACACCCTTTTATATTTAGTGGACAAGTGGTTAGAAGTGGGTTAGCCCTAAAATAAGGAAAGTGGGTTAAAATGGTTAGAAGGTAACCCCTTGAGGAAGCTACATGAAAGTATAAATAAGAGGCTAGGGTCTCTCATTTTTAATCACACTTGAGCATATTGAATATCTACAAGTGACTGAGGTAACCAAAGGATATCTAAGACGAATTTCAGAGGGAAGGTGAAGTAAAGAAGGTCGAAATTCAAGGGAGGATAAATTATTTTGATGATGATTTCTAAGGTATGTTATTTACAGGTCATATCACCATATTCGCAAAAAAACAAAATTCTAGAATGATTCAAACCATAAAATTGGGAGGTCGTTCAGGAAACATATCCAAGTAGTTGTGATACAAATTTCAGCTTGTGGATCGTTGTATTTTTGGAGTTACACTCCCTGGAAAATAGGGCTTGTGGCTAATCCTGAAACTAGTCTAAAACAAGTGTTTCGAGTAAAAACGTCATAACTTCTTCATAACATATCCAAATTCAGTAAGACCAAATGTATTGGTTAGAGTACAATTGGTAGTATTTTGTGTACCATTTTCAGATCCATACAACAAATATTCTGTGCAGGGAACACTCTACAAGTTCGGTCTTTAGAATAAGCCAGAATTCAATAAGGTGTGCCATTTTTTCTATAACTCCTTTTGTGAAAGGATCCAAGTAGTGAAACCTGGAGGAATTGCATAAAAGACACTAAAGAAAAATGTGTATTATTTTCAGATATTTATTCATTACAGGTACATAGTTATGATTATTGCAAGTTAGTGTTGTTGACTAATCCAAAATTAGTCATGTGAGACTAAAGTAAAGTTTGATGAATATGCTAGTCTCTTGTTGTTAAAGTTAAGGAAGGTTTGCAAGTATGTGATCATATACACTAGGTCTATTGCAGAGTTACAAATCAGATTTGGATGATGAAATTGATGAGGGATTTTGGTTGAGGTACATGTTGGGGACATGGTTGAGACAAGTAGTTGATGAGTTGGCACATACATGAGGTGTATAGTTGATGATGTTGGTACATCTTAATGAGACATAGTTTATGTGTATTTGATGCATGATTGGTACATATTTGGTGCATGGTTGATGCACTCATTGATGGTACATGTTGAGGTACAGGTTGGTGCATTGTTGATGCACTTGTTTAAGGTACAGGTTGATTATAGGTTGTTTGGATAGGTTATTGTGATAGGTTATTTGTACAGGTTTGGTGCATGGTTGATGCATTTGTTTATGGTACAGGTTGAGGTACAGGTTGATGTATGGCACATGTTGGAACAATTTATTGGTACAAGTTGTTACAAGTTGATTATAGGTTGAATGGTATAGGTTTGCAATAGTATATCTCAGAGTGATAGTGTGACAATGGTTCCATCATTCTGCTTCTACGTCAAGGCGGTTGGACGGGGCAAGGACAGGTGGTTGTAGCCACCTTCCAGTTGCAGCCAAAGAATATAGGGGGTTGTAGCCTCCTTCTGGTTGTAGCCAGAGAATTGGGGAGTTGGAGCTTCCCTCGGTTTGTAGCCTAAGAAAATAGGGGGTTGTAGCCTCCTTCTGGTTGTAGCCAGAGAATTGGGGAGTTGGAGTTTCCTCCAGGTTGTAGCCAGAGAAACTAGGGGGTTGGAGCCTCCTTCGAGTTGCAGCTGGAAAACAAAGGAAGTTAGTTCTTCCAATGAATTTAATTCTTAAATACATATAAGAAAAAGCATTATGTGGTTTTCTCCCGCTTTGGGTTTCCATGTAAAAACACCAGTGTACTATGTATGTGTATGATTGCTCATTTTTTCATTGTTTATTTACTCTGCAACTATTGGATGATAATTCTACATTGATATAACACTTGCATTTTGTGGTTAAAAAGGATTATTGCTCTATTACTGATTTACCCCCCCTCTCAGTAATCCAATATCTATTCATGTTGGTGTAAAGTTATATGTGGATCAGTGTGCCAAGATATAAGAAGAGGAGGAGGACATGTCTCGTGTTCCATATGTGAGTGCAGTTGGCAGTTTGATGTATGCAATGGTTTGTACTAGACCAAACATTGCACATGCAGTGGGAGTTTTGAGCAGGTATATGTCAAAACCAGGGAAGGAGCATTGGACAACAGTAAAAAGGGTTTTCAGGTATTTGCGTGGCACTACTAGCTATGGATAGTGCTACCAAGGAATACCAGGATTGGATAGAGTGTTGGAAATACATGGAATTGTGGATGTAGATTGAGCTGGAGATCTAGATCGTAGGATATCTACAAGAGGGTATGTGTTTAACTTGTTTGGAGGAGCAATCAGTTGGATGAGAAAAAGACAAGCTATAGTGGCACTTTCAACTACAAAAGTTGAATACATGGTAGCCACTCATGCAAGTAAAGAAGTAGTATGGTTACAAATATTGTGTTCAGGTATTGGGTTGGTACAACAAGTTGTAAGGATATATTCTGACAATCATAGTGAATTTTTTTTGGCAAAGAACCTGGCTTATCATTCAAAGACAAAACATATTGATACTCAATATCACTTTGTGAGAGACATGGTTGAAGAAAAGAAACTGTGGATGATGAAGGTGGACACTTTGAAGAATTTTGCAGATTCATTAAAAACATTTGTGAGCGCTGACAATTTCTCCTTGTGTAGAGGATCCATGGGCATTGTTTCCCTGGATTGTTGATTGTGTAACCCCGTAACCCCCTGTATGTAAAGAAAACAACAAGTGGGAGAACGTTGGGTATGTGTTATATTCTTTGCATGACTATCTCTAGTGTATGCTACGTTATGTCAAGCGCACAGGGGGGCAATATCCCACCCGCGTGGG
Organism: Picea glauca; assembly: GCA_000966675.3. Classification (NCBI taxonomy): domain Eukaryota; kingdom Viridiplantae; phylum Streptophyta; class Pinopsida; order Pinales; family Pinaceae; genus Picea; species Picea glauca. The sequence continues at coordinate 86,672 of JZKD02S1711868.1, read as the reverse complement.
GGTTCAGGGGTAGTGTTGATATTATGGTAGATGTGGGAGGTATTTACCTCCACGTGTAAACCTGAAGAGAATAGAATATTTCGGGAAGCAAGAAGAAAACCCTAATGAGTTGGTTAATAACCCTAGAAGACATGTCGGCTCAAGAGGATAATTTTTATTAGGTTATTATCCTCCAAGAGAAGAAGTCGGCCAGAAGAAATAATATATACTGAACAGACAGATACCCAGAATGAGAAGTCGGCCCAGGAAGTTAGCCAAAGTTAGTATATATACAGGAGGTCAATCTTCATTCTAGCAGGCAGTCTCAAAATTGCAGAGAAACACTTGTGCGCACTGTAGTGCCCAGTTTGGTGTGTAGGTTTGGAGGAGCGTTGCCATTGCAGCTGCTACAGCTAGCAGATCACGTTTGAATTGGACTATTTCTTGGTTAGGTTTTGGACTATCTGACCAGATCTTGTTGGTGTGTTATCCTTGGGGAAAGGTGCACTGCCCTTTGTTTGGCTATCTAGCCTAGGGTTTGCTTCCGGAGTGATTCTCTTTCAAGGTTAAGGTGCTCGAAGGGTGGCTTCGGCCTATGGTTGGGTGAAAATAGTGATATTGTCCATGGTAAAACAAGCACATCCATTCATATTCTAACAGGTTATGGGCCTACACCTCCTTCATTTAGTCTAACCGTTGGAAGGAAACATAGTTGTAAGGATATTAAGCTCGTTGAAGAATTGTCGCTAGGGTTTCTAGCAAGAGCAGTCACCATAGCACTACCACTAGGGTTACTAGCAGGTGTAGTTGCAGAAAACCTAATCCTCTCTTCGAGGAACCTTAAGTGAAGGGATTGACCTAATTTCTGGATAGATCAATGTTCCCTAGCCTAGCGCATCTCCTGATACTCTCAGCAAGCCAAGACGTCAAGTTTGAGTTTTTGGTCAGATCTAGGGTTGACCAAGTCAAAGTAGCCATGACTTACTCTATCAAATCCGAAAACAAGTTAGATGGAGTTTCTAAATTCAAAGTGTGGAAGACAAGGATTGACCTCATCCTTGCCAAGAATAAAGTGTTGGATATCTTGAAAGGAAAGATCATGGAACCAAAGTTTGAATAAGGAAAGGAAAAGGAACCGCAAAATGTTGCAGTTATGGAGAAGTTCAAAGACTGTGATATCAATTCCATGAGTATCATAGTGGACTCTATAAAAGACCACTTGATACCCTACATCTCCCATCTTGACTCATCGAAAAATATGTACGATGCCCTAACAAACCTCTTCTTAGTAAGAAACATTGGACAAATAATAAGTCTGAAGAACAAGCTATGTGACATGAAGATGAATGATGATGATAGGATAACATCATACTTTGTGAGGATCTCCCAGTTAAGAGATCAACTACAAGCTATTGAAAAGATCATTTTAGAGAAGGAATTGGTAAACATAGTACTCAATGGTCTTCCCAAGACGTGGGATGAATTTGCCGCAAGCATGAACACAAGGAAGGAGTATCCTACATTTCAAGAAATTTGGAATTGTTGTGCTCAATAAGAATCTAGGATCAGTGCAAAAGAGAAACCCCAAAAGAAGTTAGATGATCAAGCCTTCACAACAAGATTCAAGAATTTCAGGAACAAAAGGAATTTTGATTCAAGGAGGAAGCCAAATCAAGAGAAAGATATTTCAGAAATACAATGCTTCAACTATCGAAAGTATGGTCACTACAAGAATCATTGTCCCAAGCTAAAGAAAAGAAGGAGAAACACGAAGCATCAGTTGCCGAAGAAAAGGAACCTACAAAGAAGACTAAGAAAGATGAAAGAGAATTCCTCTTCTGAAGGTAACAATACTCTTCTTAGTTCTTGTACATATCCTGTTTGCATAGTCTTTGTACATATCTTGTATATCTATCTCTTGGAAGATAATGTGTCCAAGAAGAACTATACCTATGGAAGAACAACAAGATAAGGATTGCTATCATTATACAAGTTAGATAATACACATGAAAGGATGAAATACATCAAACAAATCATGTGGAAGATATTACAAGATAAGCCGAAATTAGAATCAATAATGAAGAGACTTAGAAGAAGCAAAGACATAAAGAAGTCAAAAATCAAGAGGAATTTGGAGAAAGACTTATGACATTTTGCATAAGACAATAAGACAGAAGTGTGGACTCTGTTAGACAGAGGGAGCCGATTATATATTGTAGAAGACAATAAGAATGCAGACGAAAGCATGGACTCTGTTAGACGGAGGGAGCCAATTATATGCACTCATACATGAAGCAAGGATTAGGAGGGAGATAATCCTATGATTCATTGAAGATGATGAAGTATGTATCCATGGTAGAAAACATGAAAAGTAGCATGTGTTTAGTTTGACCATAGAAGAAGACTTCTTCGAAGAGAAGCCTTAAAGTATCCTTGGTTATTCATCCACATCCGATGAAGAAATGGAATCTTTAGGGCATGGGATCCATAAGAAACTCCATGGACCCAAGACCTAAAGAAAACATCAGGAAGAACGTGAAGATTCCAAGAAAGAAAGAGAAGCCAAAAAAACCAGTCATTGTATTAAGAATCACAAGATTACCAACCTGATATGAACTAAATAAAAGCAATCGAGCAGAGGAACTGAAAGTTGTGATGAATAACAGTGTATATATGCAAGAATTGCAAGATACGGAACTAGAGGTTCTCCTAGATGGAGGGAGAAGACTATGATGATTACTTGTTCCAATAAACCAGACATACCTCTACATGAGTCTTTATATCATCTGCAATATCCATGGGTTGGAGTTCTACATCATATGTATGCAAAGACTATTCTCCAGATCAATTGAACAAAGAGCGTATGAAGAGAAACCTCAAGACTTTGAAGCATAACAGAAAGAGACCCTTGTATGCAGATGGAAGAAGATAACTTGGTGGAGAATCTCTAGTGCACGGCAGAAGCGTGGTGAACATTTTCTATAACAAAGATATTGTATCAAGATGATTACTTAGAAGATCAGATCCCATGATGACAGAAGAAGTGCCACATGGATATGTTCCAGTTTTCCAAAAATGATATACTTTATTGATCAGAGCTACATGAAGCCTTCAGAGAAAACTAGTGTTCCAGACTGAAGTACATTTGAAATCAAGCATTACATTATCCATGATGAAGTCCAGAAAGGAGAAAGTGGTTCTCCAATACATATCTCCATAGATGAGCAGATAAGAAGACATTTTGGTAAAGATTATGTTCAAGATGAAAGAGTTTGCGTACTCAAGTTGGAGCTCATGGAGACGACTTCCTTATCGAAAAATGAAGAAATGACTCCTAGGTTGGGATGAAGCACTAATGTATTATTTATTGGTGGACAATCAATTTTCAGTTCAAAAAATGGTCCAAGATGAACAGATTCTTTCCAATTCGGAAAGTGCATTTTGATTTCTGACAAACAAACATTTTCCAGTTCGTAAAATGGTCTAGATTGTTGATGTACCATAGACAACGACTTCCCATTGTGGTTAACATGGGAGTGGTCTAGGGTAGTCTCTCTTCTTGAGGGTTACTCAAGAAGACTAGTCCGCCTCACTAGACAGTGATTTCTCATTGTGGTTAACATGAGGAATGGTATGTTTTGGAGGTTGGTGCAGGACAATCATTTCCTCTCATGGTTAACATGGGAAATGGTCTGGACAGTCATTCCTTAGGGCGGATGCATTCTCTCCAGGTTTCACTTTTTTTAGTGTTGGAGGAATGGCCCAAGGTGGGGAATGGTCCAGGTTCAGCAATCAGGGACAGACATTCCTTAGGGCAGAGTCATTCTCTCTAGGTTACACTTTGTCTAGTGTCGGAGGAATGGCCCAGGGTGGGGAATGGTCCAGGCTCATAAATAAGTACAATTATTCTTCCTTGCTTGAGAAGAATAGTCTAGATATCTCATCATTGATGTTTGACTTTCTGAGGGCAGATTTTCTTCCAAGATCTCACAGATGTGAGTGGAAGAATGGCCTAGATAATTTAGTTTATATCATAACATTGTTTCTGTGCAAGTTGATATCAGATGATTGTTATGAAGACCATATGTCTCTAGACAGTAGCTGTATACTACTATGGTGGATGTGTTCCACTGTCTGATCAAGTATCCGTGTGCTACTTGGTGTGGTAGTGTACCACTGGATTGTAGTTGCGTACTACTATGGATAGACATAGTTTTGTTCTATTGAATGATATTGTTCTGATTGACTTGAAGACTATCAACAATGTTGAAAGTAATTATCAGCCAGATGAATGATGAACAAAGATTTTTCTAGACAAAAAATGGTTCAGAACATTTACTCTTCTAGATTAGAAGAATGGATCTTGTATCACTCTATGGAGTGAGCATCATGTCTGATCACTCAGATAGAGTATGGTTTCGAGAGATGATGCACCTGATGACACTGATGATGATGATGGTGCTCATGATCTAGTCATGATCTATTCTATATAACTATGTTGATGATACCAGGTGAATGGTATGTTTTGTGCTCAAGACCATTACCTGTAATACCTCCCTAACTAGGAGGGAGTGTTGATATTATGGTAGTTGCAGGAGGTATTTACCTCCACATGTAAACTTGACGAGAATAGAATATTCCGGGAAGCTACAAGAAGAAAACCCTAATGAGTTGGATAATAACCCTAGAAGACATGTCGGCTCAAGAGGATAATTTGTATTAGGTTATTAGCCTCCAAGAGAAGAAGTTGACCAGAAGAAATAATATATATTGACCAGGCAGATACCCAGAATGAGAAGTCGGCCCAGACAGTTAGCCAAAATTAGTATAAATACAGGAGGCCAGTCTTCATTCTAGCAGGCAATCTCAGAATTTCAGAGAAACACTTGTGCGCATTGCAGTGCCCAGTTTGGTGTGCACGTTTGGAGGAGAGTTGCCATTGCATATTTTGTAGCTAGCAGATCACGTTTTACTTGGACTATCTCTTGGTTAGGTTTTGGACTATATGACCAGCTTTTGTTGGTGCTCTATCCTTGGGGAAAGGTGTGCTACCCTTTGTTTGGCTATCTAGCCCAAGGTTTTCTTCCGGAGTGATTCTCTGTCACGGTTAAGGTGCTTGGAGGGTGGCTTCGGCCTATGGTTGGGTGACAATAGTGATATTGTCAATGGTAAAACGAGCACATCCATTCATATTCTAATAGGTAGTTCCCCCAAGATTTTGTTCGCCTCAATAAACGTGTCTCATTTTTCCTCGTTTTTCATGTCTCCTTGATTTCCGTGTCCATTGTTGGGAGGTTTTTTTCAAAACATGGTTTTTGTCGATGGTTTTCTATTTCCAGTTAAGGAATTAGGGTTATTGACTAATCCATGCCATTGGGTTAGGGTTTTGGATGTCGCTGGCTCATATATGTATATTGTATTGTAAACAATGTATCACTATGAATGAATATAGAATATGTTGGTTTTCCTGGTTTAGATTTCCAGGGGAAAAATCTCTGTGTAATGTGTGTATTTTCCATTGTATCTTTTCTGTTCTTTTATCGAAAATTTGTTTGTAGTAAAATATTGTACAATGTTTAGATATACATTTCGTATCATAGCTAGCAGCATCCAAAACCCTAACCTAATGACTTGGATTAGTCAACAACCCTAATTCCTTAACCGAAAATAGAAAACCATCAGCAAAAACCATGTGTCAAAAAAAACCTCCCAACACTATGGTGGAAGAAAAGAGGGATGACAGAGCACGATATCCTATCAAATTGTTTCTCGAGGAATCCCTCTCCTAACAGAGGAACAATATGATGGATAATTTCACCTAGATCCTTTGACAACTACCGACGGGAACATAGTAACCTTCAACCAGAAATCACTTCGGATGTGTGACGCCTTTCAAGGTACAAGTTAAATATGATATTCCTTTATTTGAAGACCAGATAGATTCTCACGCTTTTCGAAAAAATTTGAGTTTTCTAGAGGGTTATTTCTCTGTCCAAAACTTTTCCAAGAGTGAAAAAATCACCTTCCCGCTCCTTAAGATCCTTCACCATGTCATAGATTGGTGGGAGACTTATTGTGAGCAACATGTCGAGGATGAGTCTGCAATTTTTGGACCAAGACCCACTTGGGAATATTTTGTTGATTCCCTCAAGGAACAATATTACCCTGTTGGAAACTACAACTGTCAATACACGATATGGACCACAATGCGTCAAGAGAGGGAGAAAAAAGTGTCAAAGTTCACAAATACCTTCCATATATTTCGCACCAATTTGGGTATCAAAGACTTTGAGTGACATATGTTTATAAAATACCATGGGGCTCTACACAGGTACATCCAAACCAAAATTGAGTTTATGGACATCTCTTCATTGGGAGACGCTTATCGATATGTTGTCAAAATCGAGCAAAAATTCAAGCATCAGAACAAGCAAGAGTTTGGGTCTACAAATCCACAATAGTTGAAGTATGGTAAGGGTGGACCTAACTCCTATGGAAAAGGATAGAGAAAGTATGGCTAGTCCCGGGATAACCAGTCCAAGCCACCATTAAATAAGAATAATGGAAATTCAAAGAAGGACACTAGAAAGTGGTGCAAGTTCCACAAAATCCCCTTGGCACAATACTGATGAATTTCACTCCAAACATTCGTTGTTAGTTGAGACAAAAGCCTCATGGTTATATGCTAACTCTGACTCTGATTCAAAATCGAAAAAGAAAAAATGGATCATTTACACATAACCCAATGTCACCATTGCTACCACAAAAGACCATCTAGAGAAACCAAAGGAGCCTGGAGAAGGGGAGCGTCTCTTCCACTCATAGATGCGGTTGAAGGGGACCCCACTCCATTTCATTGTTGAAAGAAGTATCCAAAAGAACCTAATCTCAATAGAGGCCATCAGGATTTTTAAATTGACAATGACGTCACATCCTCAGCCATACACCATTGGTTTTCTCAGCTAGGGACACGACATCCACGTCAACCAACAATGTCACCTGCACTATGACATCAAACCTTTAAAAGACGAGGTATTTTGTGATATTTCCCCCCTTGAATTTTGTGATTTTTTGTTAGCACAACCATACATGTAGAAGCATCATGTTTTTTATGAATCTAGGACCTGTAGTGTCATTATTACTTTGGGAAATCAACTCTACAGGGTATCAGAGGCAATCCCAGCTGCTGCATTCTCTTTGATCTCCGTGAAGCAATGAAGAAAGGTGGTCTCTCAAGCCAGGATATTTGTCCTCTTTATGGTTCGATCAGAAGGTGAATGGAAGGTCACTGCAACTTTCAAAACCTCTACATGGGGTCTCTCTACACAACAACAACAGGTGGACAAGATAGTAGAAGAGAAAAAAAGGAATATTTTCCTCACCTACTGGGGTGCCTATGCACTATTAGGTAAAGCACTCAACTTATTTGATTCCTGGTGCTCCTCTTCCTAATGGCCCTGTGTACAAGAATTCTATTATGGAAAATAAAGAAATCAAATTCCAAATCCAAGACCACATCAGACCAAGCTCCTCACCTTGCGGAAGCCCAATTGTCTTGGTACATAAGAAGGACGAGACATGGTGACCTTGTATTTATTACAAAGCCCTAAACAAGATCACAGTCAAGAACCGGTAACTAATCCATGGGATTAATGATATTCTCTATCAGCTCAAGGGAGACAAGTTTTTCAGTAATATTGATATGAAGTCAAGCTACCACTAGGTGTCGATTGAGAAAACTAATGTATGGAAGACAACCTTCAAGTCTAAAGAAGGACTCTTCGAGTGGTTGGTCATGCCTTTCGACTTGACTAATTCCCCGACCAAATTCATGCAAATGATGGATGACATATTGTGGTCATTCACAAAATCCTTTGGGCTCATATATCTGGATGACATCCTTATCTTCAGCAAAAATTGGGAGGAACATTTAAAGCATATTTAGCAGAAAGGATGAATGATACTAGACAAGTGAGGAGAAAACATTCTCACTTGATTTCTGAATAATCCATACTTTTAGAGGTCCAAAAGTCCTCCAGTGGGGAGGTGTGTGTTGATATTATGGTAGCTACAGGAGTTATTTACTTCCATGTGTAAACCTGACAAGAATAGAAGACTCCGGGAAGCAAGAGAAACCCTAATGAGTTGGCTAATAAACCTAGAAGACTTGTCGGCACAAGAAGATAATATATATTAGGTTATTAGCCTCCAAGAGAAGAATTCAGCCAGAAGAATTAATATATACTGAACAGACAGGTACCCAGAAGGAGAAGTCAACCCCAGTAATTCTGCCAGAACCACTATAAATACAGGGTGCCAGTCTCTCATTTGACACATCTCAACAATTGCAGAGAGACAGTTTTGCACAGTGCAGTTGCAGTCTTGTGTGCAGGTTTGGAGGAGAGTTGTTGGTGTAGTTGTTGTAGCTAGCAGTTACGTTTTGGTTTGGACATCTCTTGGCTAGGGTTTGGACTATCTGATTAGCTATTGTTGGTGCGATATCCTTATAGGAAGATGCATTACACCTTGTTTGGATATCTAGCCTAGGGTTTGCTTCTGGAGTAATTCTCAGTCAAGGCTAACCTGCTCGAAGGGTGGCTTCAGCCTATGGTTGGGTGACAATAGTGATATTGTCAATGGTAAAATGGGAATAATCTTCTATATTCTAACAGGTTATGGGCCCACACCTCCTTCATTCAGTCTAAACGTTGGAAGGAAGCATAGCCGCAAGGATATTGAGCTCGCAGAGGAACTGTCACTAGGGCTACTAGCAGGAGCAACTTCCAAGACACTACAGCTAGTGTTACTAGCAGGTGCAGTTGTAGAAACCCTAATCCTTTTGTTTAGGCACCTTAAATGAAGAGATTTACCTAATCTCTAGATATATCAGTACACCCTATCCCAACGCACCTCCTGGTACTCTCAAAAAGCCAAGACGTGAAGTTTGAGTTTCTGGTCAAATCTAGGGCTTGACCAAGTCAAAGTAGCCATGACTTATTCTATGAAGTCAGAGAAAAAGTTATATGGAGCCTTTAACTTCAGAGCATGGAAGACAAGGATTGACCTCATCCTTTCCAAGAATAAAGTGTTGGATGTCGTGAAAGGAAAGATCATGAAAATAGAGTTTGAAGAAGGAAAAGAGAAGGAACCGCAGAATGTTGCAGCTATGGAGAAGTTCAAGGATGTTGACATCAATGCCATGAGTATCATAGTGGATTCTATAAAATACCACTTGATACCCTACATCTCCCATCTTGACTCATTGAACAAGATGTATGATTCCCTAACAAACCTCTTCTCAGTCAGAAACATTGGACAAGTAATGAGTCTAAAGAATGAGCTCTGCAACATGAAGATGAAGGATGATGAAAGCATAACATCATACTTTGTGAAGATCTCTCAGTTAAGAGATCAACTACAATCTATTGAAGAGATCATCTCAGAAAAGGAATTGGTAAACATAGTACTCAATGTTCTTCCCAAGACGTGGGATGCATTTGCCGCAAGCATGAACACAAGAAAGGAGTATCTGACATTTGAAGAACTTTGTTGTGATCAAGAAGAATAAAGCATCAGTGCAAAAGAGAAACCCAAAAACAAGTATGATGATCAAGCCTTCACAACAAGATTCAAGAACTTCAGGAACAAAAGGAAGTTTGGTTCAAGGAGGAAGCCAAATCAAGAGAAAGACATTTCAGAAGTACAATGCTTCAACTGTCGAAAGTATGGTCACTTCAAGAATAATTGTCCTGAGCTAAAGAAAAGGAAAGAGAAACATGAAGCATCAGTTGTCGAAGAAAAGGAACCTACAAAGAAGACTAAGAAAGATGGAAGAGACTTCTTCTTCTAAAGGTAACAATACTCTTCTTATTTCATGTAAATATCTTGTTTGCATCGTCTTTGTACATATCTTATATATCTACCTCTTAGAAGATAATGTGTTCCAAGAAGAACTATACCTATGGAAGAACAACAAGATAAGGATGGATATCATTAGATAATACACATGAAGGGATGAAATAAAAATCATGTGGAAGCTATTGCAAGATAAGTTGAATCAATCATGAAGAGACTTAGAAGAAGCAAAGACAGAAAGAAGTTAGCAATCAGAGGAAATTGGAGAAAGACTCATGACGGAAGCATGGACTCTGCAGAAGACAATAAGGATGCAAATGGAAGAATGGACTCTATTAGATGGAGGGAGACGATTATATGCACTCATACATGAAGCAAGGATTAGGAAGGATCTAATCCTATGATCCACTGAAAATGATCAAGTATATATCCATGGTACCAGTCATGAAAGACAGTACATGTTCAGAAGAGAAGCCTGGTTGTCCATCTAGATCTGTGATCCTATGATGAAAGAAAGAAGTGGAATCTTTAGCTCATGGAATCTATAAGAAACTCCATGGACCCAAGTTTCAAAGAAAAACATGAGGAAGAACATGAAGATTCCAAGAACGAAGAGAAGCTTGAACAAACTAGTCATTATATCGAGAATCATAAGATTACCATCCTGATATGAAAGCAATCAAGCAGAAGTAAAAGTTGTGATGAAGAACAATGTATGGAAGACTTATGAATGAAAGCAATGCAAGATCCAGAACTAGAGGTTCTCCCAGATGGAGGGAGAATACTATGATGATTTCTCATTCCGATAAACCAGACATACCTCTACCTGAGTCATTATATCATCTATGGGTTGGATTTCTACATCAAGATGAATGCAAAGACTGTTCTCCAGAGAAATTGAACAAAGAACGTATGAAGAGAAACCTCAATACCTCAAGGCATACTAGGAAGATATCCTTGTATACTGATGGAAGAAAACTTGATGGAGAACCTCCAATGCACAACAGAAGTGTGGTGAAGAAATTCTATAACAGAGATATTGTATCACAATGATTACTCAGAAGATCGGGATGATGGATTGCCAATCCATGACAAGATATCATAATGACAGAAGAAGTGCCACATGGATATGTTATAGATTTCCAACAAAGATATACTCTATTGATCAGAGCTACAAAGAAAAACCAGTGTTATAGACTGAAGTACATTTGAAATCAAGAATTACATTATCCATGAATGAAGTCCATAAAGGAGAAAGTGGTTCTCTGATACATATCCCCACAGATGAGCAGATAAGAAGACATCTTGGTAAGAGTTTGTGTACTCAAGCTAGAGCTCGTGGAGACTACTTCCTTATTGAAAAAGGAAGAGCTCACTCCCAGGTTGGGAGTGAGCACTGAAAATATTATTGATGACATTTATTTTTCGAGATTGAAAAATAGCCCAATTGGGCAGATTCTTTCATGTTCAAAAAGTGGATTGAGATTTCTGACGGACAGTGATTTCCTATTGTGGTTAACATGGGAAATGGTCCAGATTGTTGATGTATCATAGATAGCGACCTCCCATTGTGGTTAACATGAGGAGTGGTCTAGGGCAGTCTCTCTTCTTGAGGGCTACTCAAGAAGACTTCTCTGCCTCGTCGGACAACGATTTCTCATTGTGGTTAACATGAGGAATGGTCTGTTTTGGAGGTTGATACAGGACAGTCCTTTCCTCTTGTGGTTAACAGAGGAACTGGTCCAAACAGTCATTCCTTAGGGTTTATACATTCTCTCTAGGGTGCACTTTGATTAGTGTAGGAGGAATGGCCCAGGGTGGGGAATGGTCCAGGCTCAGGAATCAGGGACATGCATTCCTTAGAGTTTATACATTCTCTCCAGGGTGCACTTTGATTAGTGTAGGAAGAATGGCCTAGGGTGGGGAATGTTCCAGGTTCATAAGACAGGACAGTCATTCTTCCTTGCTTGAGAAGAATAGTCCAGATATCTCATTGTTCTACTCTGAGGGCATATATTCTTTCATATCTCACAGATGTGAGTGAAAGATTGGCCCAGATGATTCAATTTATATCATAACATTATTTCTATGCAGTTTGATATTAGATGATTGTTATGAAGATTGTATGATAGTAGATGTATACTACTGTGGTGGATGTGCTCCATTGTTCGTGACTATATGTTACTGATCAAGTACTTGTTTGCTACTTGGTGTGGTAGTGTACCACTAGATTGTAGTTATGTACTACTATGGATAGACACATTTGTGTTCTATTTTTATTATGATTGCCTTGAAGACCATCAACAGTTTTGAAATGATTATCAGCTAGATGGATGATTAAAGGACAAAGATTTCCTAGACAGAAAATGGCTCAGAACATCTACTCTTCTAGGATGCATGTCTAGATTAGAAGAATGGCTCCTATATCACTCTATGGTGTGAGTGACTTATCCAGAATCATGTCTGACTACTCATATGAAGCATGGTTTCGAGAGATGATGTAGTTGATGACACTGATGGTGATAGTGATGCTCATGATCTAGTCATGAGATAGTCTAGACGATTAAGTTGATGCTACTGGGTGAATGGTATGTTTTTGTGCTCAATACCATTACCTGTAATACCTCCCTAGATGGGAGGGAGTGTTGATATTATGGTAGTTGCGGGAGGTATTTACCTCCACGTGTAAACCTAATGAGAATAGAATACTCTGGGAAGCAAGAGAAACCCTAATGAGTTGGATAATAACCCTAGAAGACTTGTCAGCATAAGAAGATAATATGTATTAGGTTATTAGCCTCCAAGAGAAGAACTCGGCCAGAAGAATTAATATATACTGAACAGACAGGTACCTAGAAGGAGAAGTCAGCCCTAGCAAGTCTGCCAGAACCACTATAAATATAGGGCGCCAATCTCTCATTTGACACATCTCAGCAGTTTCAGAGAGCCAGTTCTGCACAATGCAGTTGTAGTCTTGTGCACAGGTTTGGAGGAGAGTTGTTGGTGTAGATGATGCAGCTAGCAGTTACATTTTGGCTTGGACTATCTCTTGGCTAGGGTTTGGACTATCTGATCAGCTATTGTTGGTGCGCTATCCTTGGAGGAAGATGCGCTACACCTTGTTTGGCTATCTAGCCTAGGTTTTGCTTCCGAAGTAATTCTCAGTTAAGGTTAAGGTGCTCGGAGGGTGGCTTCAGCCTATGGTTGGGTGAAAATAATGATATTGTCAATGGTAAAATGGGCACAATATTCTATATTCTAATAGGTTATGGACCAACACCTCCTTCATTCAGTCTAAACGCTTGAAGGAAGCATAGCCGCTAGGATGTTGAGTTCGCTAAGGAACTACCACTAGGGTTACTAGGAGGAGCAGCTTCCAAGACACTACAGCTAGGGTTACTAGCAGGTGTAGTCGCAGAAACCCTAATCCTCTTGTTGAGGAACCTTAAATTAAGGGATTGACCTAATCTCTAGATAGATCAGTACGCCCTAGCCCAGCGCATCTCCTGGTACTCTCAGAAATCCAAGACGTGAAGTTTGAGTTTCTGGTCAAATTTAGGGTTTGACCAAGTCAAAGTAGCCATGACTTATTCTATGAAGTCAGAGAACAAGTTAGATGGAGCCTATAACTTCAGAGTGTGAAAGAAAAGGTTTGACCTCATCCTTTCCAAGAATAAAGTGTTGGATATCGTGAAAGGAAAGATCATGAAACCAGAGTTTGAAGAAGGAAAAGAGAAGGAACCGCAGAATGTTGCAACTATGGAGAAGTTCAAGGATATTGACATCAATGCCATGAGTATCATAGTGGATTCTATAAAATACCACTTGATACCCTACACCTCCCATCTTGACTCATCGAAGAATATGTATGATGCCCTAACAAACCTCTTCTCAGACAAAAACATTGGACAAGTAATGAGTCTGAAGAATGAGCTCCGCAACATGAAGATGAAGGATGAAAAAATCATAACATCATAGTTTGTGAATATCTCTCAATTAAGACATCAACTACAAGCTATTGAAGTGATCATCTCAGAAAATGAATTGGTAAACATAGTACTCAATGGTCTTCCCAAGACGTGGGATGCATTTGCCACAAGCATGAACACAAGAAAGGAGTATCCGACATTTGAAGCAATTTGGACTTGTTGTGCTCAAGAAGAATCAAGGATCAGTGCAAAAGAGAAACCCCAAAAGAAGTATGATGATCAAGCCTTCACAGCAAGATTGAATAACTTCAGGAACAAAAGGAAGTTTGGTTCAAGGAGGAAGCCAAATCAAGAGAAAGACATTTCAGAAGAACAATGCTTCAACTATCGAAAGTATGGTCACTTAAGGAATCATTGTCCTGAGCTAAAGAAAAGGAAAGAGAAACATGAAGAATCAATTGCCAAAGAAAAGGAACCTACAAAGAAGACTAACCAGGATGGAAGAGACAACTTCTTCTAAAGGTAACAATACTCTTCTTATTTCTTGTAAATATCTTGTTTGCATCATCTCTGTACATATCCTGTATATCTACCTCTTGGAAGATAATGTGTTCCAAGAAGAACTATACCTATGGAAGAACAACAAGATAAGGATGGATATCATTAGATAATACACATGAAGGGATGAAATACAAATCATGTGGAATCTATTGCAAGATAAGTTGAATCAATCATGAAGAGACTTAGAAGAAGCAAAGACAGAAAGAAGTTAGCAATCAAGAGGAAATTGGAGAAAGACTCATGATGGAAGAGTGGACTTTGCAGAAGACATTAAGGATGCAGATGGAAGCGTGGACTATGTTAGACAGAGGGAGCTGATTATATGCACTCATACATGAAGGAAGGATTAGGAGGGAGATAATCCTATGATCCATTGAAGATGATGAAGTATATATCCATGGTTGCAGCCATGAAAGACAGTACGTGTTCAGAAGAGAAGCCTGGTTGTCCATCCAGATATATGATCCTATGATGAAAGAAAGAAGTGGAATATTTAGAGCATGGAATATATAAGAAACTCCATGGACCCAAGTTTCAAAGAAAAACATGAGGAAGAACATGAAGATTCCAAGAAAGAAGAGAAACCTGAACAAACCAGTCATTATATTGGGAATCAAAAGACTATCAGCCTAATATGAAAGAAATCAAGCAGAAATGAAAGTTGTGATGAAGAATAGTGTATGGAAGACTTATGAATGAAAGAATTGCAAGATCTAGAACTAGAGGTTCTCTCAGATGGAGGGAGAATACTATGATGATTGCTCGTTCCGGTAAACCAGACATACCTCTACATGAGTCTTTATATCATCTATGGGTTGGAGTTCTACATCAATATGAATGCAAAGACTATTCTTCAGAGAAATTGAACAAAGAACGTATGAAGAGCAACCTCAAGACCTCGAGGCATACCAGGAAGAGATCCTTGTATACACATGGAAGAAAAACTGATGGATAACCTCCAATGCACAACAGAAGCGTGGTGAAGAATATCTATAACAGAGATATTGTATCAGAATGATTACTCAGAAGATCAGGATGATGGATTGCCAATCCATGACAAGATATCATAATGACAGAAGAAGTTCCACAGGGATATGTTCCAGTTTTCCAACAAAGATATACTCTATTGATCAGAGCTACAAATAAAAACCAGTGTTACAGACCGAAGTACATTTTAAATCAAGCATTACATTATCCATGAATGAAGTCCAGAAAGGAGAAAGTGGTTCTCTGATACATATCCCCACAGATGAGTAGATAAGAATACATCTTGGTAAGAGTTTGCGTACTCAAGATGGAGCTCGTGGAGACTACTTCCTTATTGAAAAAGGAGGAGCTAACTCCTAGGTTGGGAGGGAGCACTGAAAATATTATTGAAGACATTTATTTTTTGAGATTCAAAAATAGCCCAGTTGGGTAGATTCTTTCCTGTTTGAAAAGTGGATTGAGATTTCTAAATGACAGTGATTTCCCATTGTGGTTAACATGGGAAATGGTCCAGATTGTTGATGTATCATAGACAGTGACTTCCCATTGTGGTTAACATGGGGAGTGGTCTAGGGAAGTCTCTCTT
>JZKD02S1711868.1:46713-57890 GCA_000966675.3 Picea glauca | reverse complement strand
TTTCTTGTGGTGTTCTTGGAACTGTCTTCTCTCTACGAATCCCATGGTATGAATAGTAATCATCAAACTCCTTGCTGCAATATTCACCTCCATTATCTGATCTGAGACACTTCACACTTTATCATGTCTCATTCTGATGTAGGAGCATCTCTCCACGTCAGCCAACCAACCAGCTAGTCGCGTCAGCGCGCATGCATTCAAGGAGGAAGAGAGACGTAGCCTTCATCTTCAATTTTGAATTTGAATGTAATTAATGTTGTAGGTTGTTGAGCCATGGAGTCATGCCTTTGTGAAAGCATTAGATTAGGTAGGCCTTTAAGGTTTGTAAGGCTGAGATCTAGATCTGATTTGTGGACTAGACAGCCCATTCAATGTAATTGAATAGGGTAGGTAGGTTGGAGGGAAGAGCTCTAAGAGCCCCCTCATGTAAAAGATCAATGGGGATCTCATTTGAAAGAGAGGAGTTAGTAGAATGAGAAGAGGGTCTGCGAGTAGAGAGCAGAAGAGAAGGAGCCGAGACCTTGTTACAGGCCTTGCTCAGGAACACCTTGTACAAACAAGCATTTGCCATTTAATATATAAACAACAGTTTTTCCTGCACACTTTTGTGTTGAATTAATGCCTGTGAGGGTTCTTTATATGTTGTGAATGTATGTTATGTTTGTGCATTTGCAGGGGTTGTTTTGGCTTCAAGCTTGAGAAGTCTTTGAGGCTTCACACCAGGAGGCTGTGACAGAACACTGTGGGTTCAGATAGCCGTGCACACACGGTGCATTTTTGAACTTTGCGGAGTCAGACAGAGGCATGCCAGGTGGGCACAAAGGTTGAAATCAACAACTCAGGAGAAGACCTGTGAGGTTACTAAATACCTCAGGAGGCAAGGCTGTGTAGGAAGAACACAGTTGCAGACAGAATCTCTGAGGAGTTATGTGAAGCTCTCTCAAGTGGGAATTGAGCACATGCATAGTGATTCATTGAGAAGAACTCTGTCGTGAGTTCTGTATAACTCTGCCAGGAGGGCATTGAGACAGTGTGCAGATAGGCACAAGAAGAGAACTCGGTTGAGTTCTGTATTTTGGAGGAAGAATCCATTGAGGGATCTTCGTAGGGTTGTTGAACACCCTGAAAGACTAAGTAAGAGGTTGCTTGAGCAAAGGAGTGCCAGGAGGGCATCCCAATTCTCCATTTGAGGGAGAAGGGAAAAAGGATGAGTCTCCTTCGAGGTTGAAGCTACAGGAAATCTCAAGATGGATAGCGCTTTATGTGCGCAGAGACCCTGCAGGGGCACAGGAGTTAAAGAATCCTTCAAAGGTTTGAAAGTAAAAGCTTAGGAGGAGTAGTGCTTTAGGTGTACAGAGCATAACTGCAAGGAGTGCAGAAACCACAGAACTCTTTGAAGAGTTCAGATTTCCCAAAGCTCAGGAGGGACATCATTTTCATATACGTGCGGGAGGACTCAAATTGAAAAGTTCGCAGAGAGAAAAGGGAGAAAAGGTTGAGGCCTTTGGATTTTGGAAATCTTCCAAGCATCGAAAGAAAGAACTAAAGCTCAGGAGGAGCACAGTCGCCATCAGATCCAGTCAGAAGATCTGGACTGTTGAAGTTTTCCTACGTCCAGCAAGGAGCAGGAGAAGCTCCCAGGGAAGATAAGGTCTGAGCCGTCAGATCTTAGCCGTAGAAGCCGACAGTTGTCAGATCTTTCGAGAGCAACGTGAGGGTTAAACCTTCGTGAACAACCAAGGTGAAAGTCCCGACGAGAGGAGTGACATCGGGATATCGGCAATTGAGATATCGGAGGTCCTGAGGATGAGAAGTCGGGACACTGGACATCAAAAGTCCCGAAAACATCGAATTCGATCTAAGTCATCCGTCTGAGGAAGGACGTGTGTCACGCGATCATCCAATTCGGAGATCCAGACACCAGCACTCACATAGGTGAGCACTTTTGACTTCGCATCTGGCGAAGTCCCGAGATTTGATCTGGACCGTTGGTTTTCACGTCCAGGAGGCAGTGCAACAGAGGAGCACACAGAAGAAATCGATCTGAACCGTTAGATCTTGAGCGAATCACCCGTCAACCATCGGATCTGACAGGAGTTGCACGAGGTTTAACTTCGTGAACAGGAGGGTGAAAAGTCCCGAAAGAGTTGGCTTATCGGTATATCAGAAATCGGGATATCGAAAGTCTCGATGACAGGGAATCGGGAGTCTCCAGGATGAAAACCCTAAAACAGACCTGAGACGTCCATAAGTTGGGACGCATGGAATAAATCAAGACCTTCAGGAAAAGTCCCAAAAGGGGAGAGTCCATCAGAATTTCAGAATTCAGCACTTCGGGAGTTCTGAGGACAAGAAGTCAGAGCATTTTGGCATCGAAAACCCTGAAATCGCGAAGCGACAAGAGCCCTCCATCATAGGAGGATGTGTGGCAACAATCAAGGTTTTCGGGAAAAACCCTGAAAGGAAAGGCATTTCGAGAATTCAGGATTCGACATTTCGTGATGCCTGAAGATAGGATATTAGCATTTCAGCATTCAGGATATTGGATTTTCGGGAGTCGGTGTTTCGGGAGTCCAGGGGATAGGAGGTCGGACTTTCGAACAAGGAAATCCCGAAAGAGATAAGACTGCGGTCTTATGAGGACTGGTCACATGGACTAGAGTATAGCTAGACGGGGCTAAGGCGAGAAGGGGCTATTGCAAGGTTAAGATCGAAGGACATAGAGCCCTGGTCCTATGAGATGGTGGTCACAGGGACCAGAATAGAGCCCAGGGGGCTAATGATGATTGAAGTCATGTCGGGAAATCGGGATTCGGAGGATCGGGAGTCCTGAGGACAAATGCATTTCGGCATTTGAAAGCCTGAAACCCCGAAACGGACTACGGTCATATAGGGGAAGGTCGTGTGAGCCAAGACTTAGCCCTTAGAGCTAGTCACCGAATAAGGTGTTTTAGCATTTTGGAAATTGGGTGATCAGGGAATCAAGAGAATAGGGAATTCTCGACATCGGGGATCAGAGAATCCTGAAAACTAGAATCAAGTCGGGGAAATCCACGGTTGAGTGCGGAATATCGTGCAGGGGAAGAAAGGACCTGTAGATCATTGTGAGCAGTGATTCCTGTGGGAATCGAAAGAGTCAATTTCGGTTCACTTAGTGATTGAACGATCCTGTGAGAAGACGTGGAGTGTGTGAACGAACTGCGTCAGTTTGGTATCAGAGCAAAGGAAGACAGTGTCGAAGACTCTGTGGTGGTTGTTTGCAAGTAGGGAACAATCCAGAAGACAGTCAGGAGGACTGTATGAGAAGCTGAGACACTCAGGGGTACAAGAGTGAGTAGCAGATTTACCATAAGGGAAGACAGAGACAACAACATGGCTATTGAAGGCCATAGGTGTGATGGAAGGAAAATCCCAGAGTTCATGAGCACAACCGAAAGGGGGAAAGAACTTGCCAACATCAGGGCAAGAATGGAAAAGCTTGAACTGCGGATGCAGCAGAATACCAGATCAAGATGGGTATATGAATGGCCCATGACGAAGATGAAGGTAAAATGGCCAGTCAACGAGTTGATGGCTAGAAGACAACATGGGTTGTTAAGAGGATGGTTGAGGCATGCTGAAAACCTCGACGGACCTGAGGATATGGGTCAGATATGTGAACCAGAGAGTGGGAAAATTTTCGGTGAAGAGAATAAAATGAGGTTGTTGCGGGATCTCAAACACTGTCAGGAGGGCAGCGAAAGGTTTCCAGTTTTCCAGGTGGGCAAGGGAACAGAGATGGAATCAGTTGGTTCCATGGACTGCCAGGAGGGCAATAGGAAAATCCCATATTGCCAGGTGGGCAAGGATGAACAGATGAGACTATCTGAGAATCTCATAAACTCAGAGGTGATTTTGGATCAACAGGGGCAGCTGACAAAGGACGAAGATATGAGAAATCTTCTAATGATTGGGGGAATCAAAATATTCCTACCATTTTCCAAAGAGGAGGCTGAAAACTGTGTTGTAGATGCAGCAACAGCCGAAGAAGGATAGCCAGTTGAGATTGTCAGGAAAGAAGAATTGGAGCAAACTTTGGAAGTTGCCCAAGCAGAAGAAGAAGAAGAAGATGAGCATTCTGAGGAATGTCTCAATTCTTTCAGCAAGGAAGTTGAGAAAGTTGTAGCACTAAAGCTGACAACAGAAGAAGTAGAAGAGAATGATGAGCATTTTGAGGAATGGCTCAATATTTTCAGTCAGGAGACTGAAAGGACTGCAACCTAGGAGTTTGCAGAAGAAGAAGAGGAAGAGGTAGACAATATTAGCTTTACTAATCTGTATGAACAAATTGAAGCCCTGGAGAGAAGGGTAATAGTGCAGGGCATGCACATCCAACAGGTGACGTTGGAAGCAGATGAAGAAGAAGGCATGGGAGATCACAGTGATCTGCCCATTTGTAGAAAAATTTTGCAGCTGGGGAGACTGCATAAACAGGGCTAGCCAATTCAGCAGCTGGATGAGGTGATAGAAGACATCAGAAGGCTAATGGTAGAGTTAGCAGAGACTACCAGCAAGGAGATGTTAGGCAAAAAGGCAGTAGCAACAGCATGGAGATGGAGCGGATGAATAGCTCCAGAGGATGATTTGGGATCCAGGAGGATTTCCACAGCTGAGATGGGAAGCTCATGAGCAGGAGCTCATGAATTTTGCAGCTGAGGAGTATGATGCAGGAGCATCTCTCCACGTCATCCATCCAACCAGCCAGTCACGTCAACGTGCATGCATTCAAGGATGAAGAGAGGCACAGCCTTCATCTTCAATTTTGAATTTGAATGTAATTAATGTTTTAGGTTGTTGAGCCATGGAGTTGTGCCTTTATGTAGGCATTAGAGTAGGTAGGCCTTTAAGGTTTGTAAGGCTGAGATCTAGATCCGATTTGTGGACTAGACAACCCATTCAATGTAATTGAATAGGGTAGGTAGGTTGGAGGGAAGAGCTCTAAGAGCCCCCTCATGTAAAAGATCAATGGGGATCTCATTTGAAAGAGAGGAGTTAGTAGAATGAGAAGAGGTTCTGCGAGTAGAGAGCAGAAGAGAAGGAGCTGATACCTTGTTACAGGCCATGCTCAGGAACAACTTGTACAAATAGGCATTTTCCATTTAATATATAAACAGTAGTTTTTCCTGCACACTTTTGTGTTGAATTAATGCCTGTGAGGGTTCTTTATATGTTGTGAATGTATGTTATGTTTGTGCATTTGCAGGGGTTGTTTTGGCTTCAAGCTTGAGGGTTCTGATAGTCATGCACACACGGTGCATTTGTGAACTCTGCGGAGTCAGACAGAGGCGTGCCAGGTGGGCACAGAGGTTGAAATCAACAACTCATGAGAAGACCTGTGCGGTTACTAAATACCTCAGGAGGCAAGGCTGTGTAGGAAGAACACAGTTGCAGACAGAATCTCTGAGGAGTTCTGTGAAGCTCTGCCAAGTGGGCATTGAGCACATGCATAGTGATGCATTGAGAAGAACTCTGTTGTGAGTTCTGTATAACTCTGCCAGGAGGGAATTGAGATAGTGTGCAGACAGGCACAAGAAGAGAACTCGGTTGAGTTCTGTATTTTGGAGGAAGAATCCACTGAGGGATCTTCGTAGGGTTGTTGAACACCCTGAAAGACTAAGTAAGAGGTTGCTTGAGCAAAGGAGTGCCAGGAGGGCATCCCAATTCTCCATTTGAGGGAGAAGGGAAAAAGGATGAGTCTCCTTGGAGGTCGAAGCTACAGGAAAGCTCAGGATGGATAGCACTTTATGTGCGCAGATACCCTGTAGGGGCACAGGAGTTAAAGAATCCTTCAAAGGTTCGAAGGTAAAATCTCAAGAGGAGTAGTGCTTTAGGTGCACGGAGCGTAACTGCAAGGAGTGCAGAAACTGCAAAACTCTTTGAAGAGTTCAGAGTTCCCAAAGCTCGGGAGGGACATCATTTTCATATATGCGTGGGAGGACTCAAGTTGAAGACTTCACAGAGAGAAAAGGGAGCAAAGGTTGAGGCCTTTGGCTTTTGGAAATATTCCAAGCATCGAAAGAAAGCGCTAAATCTCGGGAGGAGCACAGTCGTCGTCAGATCCAGTCAGAAGATCTGGACCATTGAAGTTTTCCTACGTCCAGCAAGGAGCAGGAGAAGTGCCCAGGGCAGATAAGGTCTGAGCTATCAGATCTTAGCCGAAAGACCCGACAGCTGTCAGATCTGCCGAGAGCATCATGAGGGTTAAACCTTCGTGAACAACTGAGGCGAAAGTCCTAATGAGAGGAGTGACATCGGGATATTGGAAATCGGGATATCGAAGGTATTGAGGATGAGAAGTCGGGACACTCGACATCAAAAGTCCTGAAAACAACGAATTCGATCTAAGCTGTCAGTCTAAGGAAGGACGCGTGTCACGCAATCATCCAATTCGGAGATCCGGACACCAGGACTCACATAGGTGAGCGCTTTTGACTTCGCATCTGGCAAAGTCCCAAGATTTCATCTGGACCATTGGTTGTCACGTCTAGGAGGCAATGTAACAGAGTAGTGCACAGAAGAAATCGATCTGAACTGTCAGATATTGAGCGAATCACCCGTCAGCCGTCGGATCTGACAGGAGTTGCACGAGGTTTAACTTCGTGAACAGGAGGGTGAAAAGTTCTGAAAGAGTTGGCTTATCAGGATATCGAAAGTCTTGATGACAGGGGATCGGGAGACTCTAGGATGAAAACCCCGAAACAGACTTGAGTCGTCCATCAATTGGGACGCGCGGCAGAAATCGAGACCTTCGGGAAAAGTCCCGAAAGGGGAGAGTCCATTGGAATTTCAGAATTCGGCATTTCGAGAGTTCCGAGGACAAGAAGTCGGAGCATTTCGGCATCGAAAACCTCAAAATCGCGAAGCAATGAGAACCGTCCATCATAGGAGGATGCATGGCAACAATAGAGGTTTTCGGGAAAAACCTCGAAAGGAAAGGCATTTTGGGAATTCAGGATTTGACATTTCGCGAATCCTAAAGACAGGAGATTAGCATTTTGGCATTCGGGATATCGGCTTTTCAGGAGTCGGTGTTTCGGGAGTCCAGGGGATAGGAGGTTGGACTTTCGAACAAGGAAATCCCGAAAGAGATAAGACTACGGTCTTATGAGGACTGGTCACATGGACTAGAGTATAGCCAGATGGGGCTAAGGCGAGAAGGGGCTATTGCGAGGTTAATCCCGAAGGACATAGAGCCGTGGTCCTATGAGATGGTGGTCAAAGGGACCAGAATATAGCCCAGTGGGCTAATGATGATTGAAGTCATATAAGGAAATCAGGATTCGGAGGATCGGGAGTCCTGAGGACAAATGCATTTTGGCATTTGAAAGCCCGAAACCCTGAAACGGACCGTGGTCATATAGGGGAAGGTTGTGTGAGCCAAGACTTATCCATTAGGGCTGGTCGTCGAGTAAGGTGTTTCGGCATTTCGAAAATTGGGTGATCGGGGAATCAAGAGAACAGGGAATTCTCGACATCGGGGATCAGAGAATCCCGAAACCCGGAATCAAGTCGGGGAAATCCACGGTTGAGTGCAGAATATCGTGCAGGGGAAGAAAGGACCTGTGGATCGTTCTGAGCAGCAATTCCTGTGGGAATCAAAAGAGTCAATTTTGGTTCACTTGGTGATTGAACGATCCTGTGAGCAGACATGGAGTGCGTGAACGAACTGCGTCAGTTTGGTATCGGATCAAAGGAAGACAGTGTCGAAGACTCTGTGGTGGTTGTTTGCAGGTAGGACACAATCTAGAAGACAGTCAGGAGGATTGTAGGAGAAGCTGAGACACTCAGGGGTACAGGAGTGAGCAGCAGATTTGCCAGGAGGGCAGACAGAGACAACAACATGGCTACTAAAGGCCATAGGTGTGCTGGAAGGAAAAGCCCAGAGCTGATGAGCACAACCGAAAGGGGGAAAGAACTTGCCGACATCAAGGCAAGAATGGAAAATCTTGAACTGCGGATGCAGCAGAATACCAGGTCAAGATGGGTATATGAATGGCCCATGAGGAAGTCGAAGGTAAAATGGCTAGTCAACGAGTTGATGGCTAGAAGACAAAATAGGTTTTTAAGAGGATGGTTGAGGCATGCTGACAACCTTGAGGGACCTGAGGAGATGGGTCAGATATGTGAACCAGAGACTGCAAAAATTCTCGGTGAAGAGAATGAAATGAGGTTTCTGCGGGATCTCAAATACTGCCAGGAGGGTAGCGAAAGGTTTCCAGTTTGCCAGGTGGGCAAGGGAACAGAGATGGAATCATTTGGTTCCATGGACTGCCAGGAGGGCAACAGGAAAATCCCATATTGCCAGGTGGGCAGGGATGAACAGATGAGACTATCTGAGAATCTCATAAACTCAGAGGTGAGTTTGGATCAGCAGGTGCAGCTGACAAAGGAGGAAGATATGAGAAATCTTCTGATGATTGAGGGAATCGAAATATTCCTACCATTTTCCCAAGAGGAGGCTGAAAACTATGTTGTATATGCAGCAACAGCCGAAGAAGGACAGCCAACTGAGACTGTCAGGAAATAAGAATTGGAGAAGACTTCGGAAGTTGCCCAAGCAGAAGAAGAAGAAGATGAGCATTCTGAGGAATGTCTCGATTCTTTCAGCCAGGAAACTGAGAAAGCTGCAACACTGAAGCTGACAGCAGAAGAAGCAGAAGAGAATGATGAGCATTCTGAGGAATGGCTCAATATTTTCAGCCAGGAGACTGAAAGGACTGCAACCTGGGAGTTTGCAGAAGAAGAAGAGGAAGAGGCAGACAGCATTAGCTTTGCTAATCTATATGAACAAATTGAAGCCCTGGAGAGAAGGGTAATAGTGCATGGCATGCACATCCAACAGGTGAGGTTGGAAGCAGATGAAGAAGAAGGCATGGGAGATCACAGTGATCTTCCCATTTGCAGAAACTTTTTGCAGTTGGGGAGACTGCATAAACAAGGCCAGCCAATTCAGCAGCTGGATGAGGTGATAGAAGACATCAGAAGGCTAATGGTAGAGTCAGCAGAGACTGCCAGCAAGGAGAAATTGGGCAGAAAGGTAGCAGCAGCAGCAAGGATATGGAGTGGATGAAAAGCTCCAGAGGATGATTTGGGATCCAGGAAGATTTCCACAGCTGAGATGGGAAGCTCATGAGCAGGAGCTCATGAATTTTGCAGCTGAGGAGTATGATGCAGGAGCATCTCTCCATGTCAGTCAGCCGCGTCAACGTGCATGCATTCAAGGATGAAGAGAGGTGCAGCCTTCATCTTCAATTTTGAATTTGAATGTAATTAATGTTTTAGGCTGTTGAGCCATGGAGCCATGCCTTTCTGCATGCATTAGAGTAGGTAGGCCTTTAAGGTTTGTAAGGCTGAGATCTAGATCCGATTTTTGGACTAGACAGCCCATTCAATGTAATTGAATAGGGTAGGTAGGTTGGAGGGAAGAGCTATAAGAGCCCCCTCATGTAAAAGATCAATGGGGATCTCATTTGAAAGAGAGGAGTTAGTAGAATGAGAAGAGGGTCTGTGAGTAGAGAGCAGAAGAGAAGGAGCCGAGACCTTGTTACAGGCGGTGCTCAGGAACACCTTGTACAAACAAGCATTTTCCACTTAATATATAAACAGTAGTTTTTCCTGCACACTTTTGTGCTGAATTAATTCCTGTGAGGGTTCTTTATATGTTGTGAATGTATGTTATGTTGTGCATTTGCAGGGGTTGTTTTGGCTTCAAGCTTGAGAAGTCTTTGCGGCTTCACACTAGGAAGCTGTGACAGAACACTACGGGTTCTGATAGCCATGCACACACGATGCATTTCTAAACTCTGCGGAGTCAGACAGAGGCGTGCCAGGTGGGCACAGAGGTTGAAATCAACAACTCAGGAGAAGACCTGTGAGGTTACTAAATAACTTAGGAGGCAAGTGTTGTAGGAAAATCTGCCTGCGGACAAGTAGATCGACCTCTAGAGCTTGACCTTAACCCTAGACAGAAAAATGCTTATCATGGACACTGACTTCCTTTCAAATCTATCTAAGCCTAATGCATGAGAAGGGAGGATGATAGAAGTACCTTTTAATCGACGTTTGTCCCTGCATGCTCCGAGTTGCGCTCCAATCTTTTGCTCCTCGCTGAGAGCTGTGGACAAAACAAGATACGACCACTTCCTACTCTATTGACATTAGCTTGAAAACAGATCTATCATGAAATGATAAGTTCATGTAACATCAGACAAAAACTAGAAAGAAACAGGCCAAGCGTGTCATATTAATGAGAATAACGACAGCAGTGCTTACAATCGTAGATGCGAATGCGACAGCTTCGTCAAGTCCTCTTCATCTAACCCTTGCCTGAAAGGTCCACAACCTAGATGACAGCAGCTTCACTGATCAATCTTCTTTGGCTGACTGTAAGTTTCCTCCAAGATCATAAGTTTCACATATTCATTCTTCCCCCCTTTCCACCATCATAGAACCTATTTATATAGATTAGGAAGGGCCTAACCTCTTGAGATATGTTTAGAACTAGTTGGAAACCTTCTCTATAGATCAGGGATCTATTGATGAGAACAAGAATTCGAGCACAACTGCCTCCTAATCTCGAATGTTCCTCCCCTTATTCTTCTCAACGGGCTAACAATTGACCCAGATTAGGGAGCGCTCTTCCAAAAGGGGTATCAGAGCGTTGTAGCACTCTTCCTATGTCTTGGGAAAGCGCCAGCACTCTTAAGGTGAGCAGCGCTCCTCCAGAAGGGCCTAAGGGAGTTATAACGCTCCCTGAACAATAGCAGAGAAGCGCCAGCGCTTCTGCAGCTATAGTAGAGAAGCGCTCCCCTTCCAAATCAGTGTTTCAGGGCCTCTTTCAGGTGTCAAGAGCTATTTGATTCCAATGGATCAGTTCCTGACCTTCAAATCAGTCATATGAGGTGTCATAAGTGCCTCCCTAGTGTCGTTATCACAACATCATCTCTGAACATTGTTTGCGACACTAATGATCAACTTGCGACACTTGCGAAAGTTGTAGGGAAGATGCGACACTTACGACGCCTGATAGGGACAATGCGACACTTATCCATCTGAGCAATTTTGATGTGTAACAGAATGCCCCCCAAAGTATGAAGTCAGAAGATGTGAACTGATGACTGAAATGCTTTGTAGACGCT
>JZKD02S1711868.1:7102-17125 GCA_000966675.3 Picea glauca | reverse complement strand
TGTCTTGGATCTTTGTATGATTTTCCTTTTTTTGAATTGACTTCACCAACTAATGATTGTGTTATTGAAGAACAATGTACTGAAGTTCTTCCATCACTGCCTAATTGGGGTCAATGAAGAACCAGGTCTTCTCTTCAAAGGACTCCTCGAATATTCACGACTAGTGCTTCAAATCCAAAGGATTTTAATGAGGCCCATGGTATTGTAGAGTGGGATACATCCATGGAAGATGAGTATAATTCCTTGTTAAAAAATTGCACTTGGGACTTGGTCCCTCTTCCAAAAGGTATAAAATTGGTTTGGTGCAAGTGGGTATATCGAACCAAGTATGAAACAGATGGTACTATAGACATGTATAAATCTCAATTGGTTGCTAAAGGTTTTTTTCAAGTTGAGGGCATTGACTATTTTGAAACCTTTGCGCCTGTGGCTAAAATGAATTATATTCGCCTTGTTCTCTCTCTAGTTGCATCCTACAAGTGGATAGTACATCAGATGGATGTCAAAGGTTCCTTTCTTCATGGATATCTACAAGATGAAATATATATGGAGCAACCACCTAGTTTTATCAAGGACTCTCCACTTGTGTGCAAACTTAAAAATTCCTTGTATGGTCTCAAACAAGCTCCTAGGGCTTGGTGTAACATCCTCGACCCTCCAGAAACCGAGAAATGCCACCACTGTGGAATATACACTTATATATATAAATGACATTCATTTTAATGAATTAAAATGCTTAACACAGAGTAATCATGGAATTACTGCTACCATATACAATCAATGAAAACTAACATTAATTCATATACATAATGGAATACATGATAATCATTCATCACAAAACATGCATAAAATACATAATTAATCGTATAAATGATACTTATATTTTATCTAGAGTGAATCCACCAACTGCGTGTAGAACTTCCACGAACCTCCCAGCCTTAGACCGTGTTGCTCATCACTCTCAGCAGTAGGTCACGCCCAAGTTGCGACTAAACTCCACCGGGCAAGGGAATTCTAGGCTTGGCAAGGACAACAAGGAAGTTGCACAAAGAAACAGGAAAGATCTTTTATCCCTGGAGACACTTACACCCACAACACACAGACCCTCATTCCCCACACACCTACTCCACCCTAAAAGAGTACACCTTCACTACTACAAGTCCATCGGCCAATACACCTCCCTTACCTTGGGCTTCAGCAACAAGATGGACCGGAAGTCTCAGAGTACTGTGGATGCTACGAGACTCCCTTCTAGGAGAACTCACTTCCCAGCAGACTCTCTCACCTGGGAGAGCTGCTCACAAGTCTAATAACTAGTCTTTGACTCATCTACAACTGGGTACGCTTGACAGCAACAACAACAACAATAGCAATAGTTAACGGCAACATGGAAAAATGGGGTATCGACACCTGAACAGGAAACAACCTAACGCTAAGTCTCAACACAGCTCAGGCGACTACAATTGTGTCGGGCTTCAAAGGAAACAACATAGGACGGCTTCCCCGCTCTGGTTTCAGAAATGTGTGTGGGTAGACAGAGGTCAAACGCAGAGGCAAGAATGACGAATTGGGAAAATGATAGGATGGCAACCTTCTCGTGAGGGTCTCCTTCACTGTGCACCCATATGCAAATGCAGACGCAGAACAAAATAGGTTTCTTGTGCAGGATGGGAGAATGGAAGCACGACTCACATGAATGATGGCAGAATGACTCCTGAACCCCCCAACACGAGTTGATGCTTCAACTTTGGCTGCATGATCCCATGTCAACACTTGTCTTCCTAGAGCTGCATGCGCTCCATTAAGCCCACGTCCCATTTTCCAGGAACTTAGGATAACAAACATATAATGTTCACTTTAGTCTTCAAGAAATAATATTAAACTATTTTTCCTCTAGAGGTAAGCCCCCTAGCTTAGCCCCTAGGCCCAATACTTAGCCCCCCTTCCTTACCCTACCTAGTGAAGCTTAGTCCCCCATAAATCTTCTTCGTGGAGGGGTCTACATGTAGCAGTGTTTTTATTTTTATTAATGATCTGCATAATTACATATACAAACAAAATATCATGCTCGTGGCTTTGGCATCTGGCTCACCAGCCTAATAAACACATAAGTCTTTCATCTTACAACCACTTGGCTCACCAGCCTATAATAAAAATTAAAATTCAGAAGGGGCTTGGCCTTGGGGTATTACAATCCCCTCCCCTTATCTTTGCACTGTCCTCAGTGCAATTTATTTACAAAACAACAACAAGATTTCCAAAATATTCAAAAAGATGTGGGTACTCTTCCCGCATAGCATCTTCATGATCCCATGTTGCATCCTCGGGACTGTACCAGGTCCACTGGAATTTTACAAGTCCTATATCTTGATTTTGGAGCTGCTTGCTTTTCCAATCCAGTATATGCATCGGATGCACCTGCAAGACGCCTTCTTGTTCCACTTGAATCACATTCCAATTGATTACATGATTAGCATCAGGTATATATTTCCTAAGCAATGAAATATGAAACACATTATGTACAGTCATGGATGCAGGTAATGCAAGCATATATGCAACTGGTCCAATCCTTTCTAGGATTTCAAATGGCCCACAAAATCTGGCTGCCAACTTGGAACAATTTCCCAGCTTCAGGGAAATTCTGTTAGCTTTTAATTTTAGAAAAACATGATCACCCACTTTGAACTCCCTGTGGATCCTGTTCTTATCAACATAACTATTTTGCCTGTCTTGGGCATCTTTCAAATTCTTCTTAATCTTCAGCATTTGTTCTTCCATTTCCTTGAGAAACTCTAGCCCAACTATTGCTCTATCAACTAGATTATCCCAGCTTACTAGAGTATTGCACTTTCTTCCATAAAGTGATTCAAATGGGATCATTTTCAACGATGCTTGATACCCATTGTTGTAGGCAAATTCTACCAAGTGTAGGTAGTCTTCCCATTTAGACGGTTTATCTATCACATACATACTTAACATGTCCTCTATCACTTGGTTCACCCTCTATGTTTGCCCATCGGACTCAGGATGATAAGCAGTGCTAAAGTTTAGATTCGTTCTGAACCCTTTGAATAACCCTTTCCAGAATTTTGAGGTGAATTTTGGGTCCTTGTCAGAAACAATTGTCTTGGGAATACCGTGCAATCGTGTTATTTCCTCTAAAACTATATCAACAACATTAGTTGCCTTGTGGGTAGTCTTTAGTGGAATAAAATGGGTAGATTTCGTAAGCTTGTCCACCACCACTATGATTGAATCATGTTTCTTGTCATTTTTGGGCAATCCTGTGATGAAATCCATTGTCACTACCTCCTACTTCCACTCAAGGATGGGTAAAGGTTGTAGCAACCTTGTTGGGTGCCTATGCTCAGCTTTAACCTTCTGCCACTCCATACATGTAGCAATGTATTATGCATTTTCCTTCTTCATACCTAGCCAAAAGTAATGGCTCTTTACTGCTGCCACAATTTTACGATATCCAGGGTGCCCTGCATAAGGCACATTATGCATTTCATTCAAAATCATAATTTTCAATTCCTGGACATTAGGTACATAAATTATTTTCTTGTACAGAAGTGTTCCTTCAGCTCCCAACTTATAATCTTCCACTTTATGTAGCATCTTACCATGTTGTAGCTTTACTACCAACTCCATGTACTGCAAATCTGCATTTGTAGCTTTCGAAATTTTGCCTTTAATATCAGTTCGATACATGCTAATGGTCGAAGCATGCAATTCATGCACTCTCCTATTGAGTGCATCGGCCACTTTGTTTTCCTTTCCTTTGATATGCTTGATATCAAAGTCATACTCACAAAGAAACTCCAACCACCTACTATGCCTAGCATTCAAGGTTGGATGATCAAACAAATACTTCAGACCGTTGTGGTTTGTTCTCAGTTTGAACCTCTTTCCCATAAGGTAATGCCTCCATTTCTTCAGAGCGTGAACGATGGCTTCCAACTCCAAATCATGAGTTGCATAGTTTCTTTTGTGCTCTTTCAACTTTATGTATTCATAACAAATTATGAATCCATTATGATTGAGGACTCCTCCCAGTCCTTCTTTGCATGCATATGTGCACACTACAAAGTCTTCATTCAGATCTGCAATCCTTAGGATTGGAGCACTGGTTAAAAGATGCTTCAATCATTGGAAGCTCTTCTCACATTCTTCAGTCCACTGAAACTTCTTCTCCTTCCTTTGCAAGGAAGTGATAGGCTGAGCTATCCTTGAGAACCTTGCAATGAACCTTCTGTAATAGCCAGCTAGACCCATAAAGGATCTGATTTCTGTCACATTCTTTGGCATTGTCCATTCCCTGATGGCTTGTATCTTCTCAGGATCTACAACTATCCCATCCTTTGAAATGATATGCCCCAAGTAATGGATTTTATTTTGATAAAATGAGCACTTGCTCAATTTAGCATACAACTGGTGCTCTCTTAGCACCTACAACACCATCCTAAGATGTTGTTCATGCTCTTCCTATGACTTGGAATACACCAGGATGTCATCCAAAAATACTATGACAAACTTGTCCAGATATTCTTCTAACACACCATTCATCAGGCACATAAAAACAGCGGGTGCATTTGACAAACCAAATGGCACCACTGTGAATTCATAGTGACCATACCTTGTTATGAAGGTGGTCTTACTGATGTCTTCATCCTTAATTCTTACTTGGTGATATCTTGATCTAAGATCTATTTTTGAAAATATCTTAGCATCCTTCAACTGATCAAAGAGATCATCGATCATTGGCAGAGGATACTTGTTCTTAACAGTCACTTTGTTCAATTGTCTAAAATCAATTCACAATCTCAATGTTCCATCCTTCTTCTTCACGAACAAGACCAGAGCTCCCCAAGGCAACACACTTGGGTGTATATATCCCTTCTTTAGAATCTCTTCAAGCTGCATTTGTAGTTCTTTCAGCTCTGGTGTACTCATTCTGTAAGGATCTTTTGATACTGGAGTTGCTCCTGGCATGAAGTTTATAGAAAAGTCAATATCTCTTTTCGGGGGTAGTCCAGGTACCTCTTGGAATACATCTTTGAAATATTTTAATACTTCATGGTCTTCAATACTTGATACCTCATCCTGAGATGCTTCCTCCACATGGGATGCAAATAATTGACAGCCTTTTTTGTAGCACTTCTTCAGCTGCATTGTTGAGATTTATCTAACAGTAACTACCCTAGGAATTCCTTGGATGGTTCTCCGATTTCCTTCCTCATCCAAGCAAGTGAATGCCTTGTTATGACAGTCCAATATGGCATGGTGTTGGTCCAACCAATCCATCCCAATTAGACATTCATAAGAACCTAAAGGTAAATGTTCAACTCAACTCTCGTGCTCAGTCCGTTCATGTCCATTAGACATGACTTAACCAATTTCATAACCTTTCTCTTGGTTCATGTAGCCATCTTCACTAACCAAGATTGTCCATGTTTGCTTCTCGACAATTGCAAACTTTCCACCACTCTAGAATCTACATAAGTATGGCCAACCCCTGAATCAATTAAAATAGTAAAGGCATGGTTGTTGATCATACCTTCCACTTCAATCATGTGCGACTGATATTCTGCTTGCTTGTTGTTCAGGGATGCGTAGATCCTTAGTATTCTACTGCCCATGTCTTCCACTGTTTCTGCCTGCTGAACATTGTGGACAGCTCTCACTTTGTCATTTATGTGGGGGCAAATTCTGTACCTATGATTTCCTTTACAACCCCAACATTCCATAGGTGACTGTCTTGGCATTTGTCCACCCACTTCAACCTTCCCGGGCTCTCTAAAAGATGGTTGTCCTTGAGGATTGTTCCTGAAAAATGGTGGTTTGTTTCCCTTTTTCCTCTTCTCCCTCTTAAACTTCTTCTTGTCTTCCCAAGCTTTTTGGAAAGCAGGCTTTTCTTTTTGTTGATCATATAAGCATTTTTCTCTCCTTAAAGTTTCTTCCATAGTCTTTGGGTCATCATACTGGATCTTGTCACTGATGGAAGATGGCAGTCCATTAAGATACCTTTGAATTTTGACAGTCTCATCCTTGATGAAAGGAACATACTTCAACAATTCCAAAAACCTTCATTCATATTCATCAATGGTCATTTTTACCAGTTTGAGTTCAAAGAACTCTTTCATCTTTCTGTCATAGTACCTCTTAGTTAAGTACTTATTTTCAAAATGCTTCTTGAACTCCCTCTAAGTAATATTCTTCTCTCTGACATGTTGTACTTGCACAAGTTTCTCCCACCATACAGATGTCTTTCCTTTAAGTTGGTAAATGGAAATTCTTCCCTTTGCATGAGAAGAATAGTTCTGCAGTTGGAAATGTTTTCTCATGCCCAGCAGCCATGTCTCAACATCTTCATCTTCCTTGTGTTATTCGTCAAACGTAGGAGGTTTAATCTTGTTCATTTCACCTTTCAGTTCATCCATTTCAGATCTCCTATGTTTTCTGGTACGAGATGGGCTTGAACTACTGTGTGCCTCCTTATTGGAATGTTTCGGGGAGTGATGATGATGCTTGCTAACACTTCTTGATCTTCTTTTCCTCTCAGGATTCTTGCGACTCCCTTCTTTTCTTGAGTCACTCTCCTTATCCAATTTCCTTTCGATTTTTTCCAAACTCTGCATCAACTTTAAGTTTAATTTTCCTTGTCGATCCCTGGCTTTCATGAGCTTTTTGTTATCATCTCGGTGAGCCTAGGCTTCCTTCTGCAATCATTCAATGATTTTCATCATACGCCCTTCCTTGTCCATCTCTCCTCTGTGCCCATTGGAGTTCAATTCTTCCCCTCCTAAATGGGCATCCATTACTTTTACTTCATTCTCTGAACTGGAAGCATTATCTGCCTCCTCCAATTATCTACACTCTATGGCAATTCATTGCAGTCCTGGCATTTGTTGAACTCTGCAAAACACAGCATCTAGTCAACCTGAATTTGTCAGGCCATCATTCCTTAACAATTCCCACAACATTCATAAACCAATTTGATTTAAGAAAACGTTCAGATTTCATTTTTGTTTCCAAGCTCTTCTCTGCTCTGCAATAAATTTTGGGCACTAGCCCCTTTATCTCAATCCCCAACCCATGTGATCATGGACCGTGACCAAGCGCTAAGTCAAAAGGTGCTTACTCGGGCCTTCAGCTTCAGAAAATTTCAAAGCACAATACAAAATTCCCTCAGAGTTTGGATTACCGAACTCACGAAGTAGGGCGGATCTTTAGTCCACGTCTACCTAACATCTAATGACTGATACTTACTAAGGAACCTCAAGTGTCTGAGTTCCAGGACTTCGGGTCTTTAGGACTTCGGAGCTTCAGAGAATCTTGCATCTGCACATCTGAACTGTTAACCTCCGAACATTCCCCATCACCTTTGGTGACATCCTTACGTTACATCACTTAACGTTTTCTCAATTACGGGGGCATGCAATGGTGGTTTGGAGTAACCCTCCTTTCATCCCGCAATTCTTCTGACACTGACACATAACCCATTGGTGAAACCGCGGTTTGGATTGCAGGACTGCCTTGGATAATTAACTTCCATGTGAGTTGGGTCCCTACAATACCTTCTAGCCGTCGATCTTAATGTATCATGATCAACGCCAGTATGGGTCCTCCAACCTTTAACAATGTTACGTAACCTAGGGCCCCACTAACCTTGCTCATACAGAATGCCACATGGCGGAGTACTGGCGACTGATACGTGGCCCACACGCTACATTCTAAATGCCATTTCGATCTTCCACAGGTTCAAAACCCACTGACACGTGGCACACATCCTATGTGTCCATGTCACCTCCAGGTGACGTCCTCATGACTCACCACTTCGGCTCTTCGGGACTTCGGAACTTCAGGCTTTGGGAGTTTCAACTCCTCTACGCTCGCTTTTGCTCGAAATTCGCGATCTACCGACGCGTGTCCTCCTTCACGATCAACGGTTATGAGTGACTTCGGCACTTCGGGCTCCGGGAGTTTCAAACTCACGTTACTTGCCTCCTCTGGAAGTACTTCCACCCAAAGTACATGATCTCTTGATGCGTGTCCTTCGCAACAAACGGTTACGATCTACTTCGAGACTTCGGGAGTTTGTCACACTCCACACTTGAAATCTTTCGAAGTGATTTTCCTTTTCTTACTTGGACACGGATCTAATGGTCCATACTCCTTCCAACAACAAATCTGACGACTGTTATCACTCCTCCTCCTGAGCTTCGTTTCTCGGACCCCTTCTCCTTAGAGGTTTGCTTTGACACTTAGTCGACTTTTGGATCTGTGAACTCCTTACAATAGATCTTCGCATCCCTTCACAAGAAAACTCAATCTATTTCTCCCAAGATTTTTGAGTCGAAGACTCTGTCGACGCACTCCTTGCACCTAGAGACACTCTGAACCTTGAATTTTGTCCCTTTCAACAACAATTCACTCTGAAATATTTGTCTCGTTAACCACTAACATGGCCCATCTAGGCTCAGTGTTGTAACCATGCTCTGATACCATATTGTAACATCACTAGCCCTCCAAAAACCAAGTAATGCCACTACTGCAGAATATACACTTATATATATATATATATATATGGCATGCATTTTAATGAATTAAAATGCTTAACACAGAGTAATAACGGAATTATTGCTACCATATGTAATCAATGAAAAATAACATTAACTCATATACACAACGGAATACATGACAATCATTCATCACAAAACATGCATAAAATACATAATTAATCGCATAAATGATACTTATCTTTTATCTGGAGTGAATCCACCAACTGCGTGCAGACCTTCCACGAACCTCCCATCCTTAGACCACGCTGCTCATCACTCTCAGTAGTAGTTCACCCCCAAGTTGGGACTAAACTCCATCGGGCAAGGGAATTCTAGGCTTGGCAAGGACAACAAGGAAGTTGCACAAAGCAACAGGAAGGATCTTTTATCCCAGGAGCCACTTACGCCCACAACACATAGACCTGCATTCCCCACACACCTGTTCCACCCCAGGAGAGTACACCTTTACTACTACAAGTCCATCGACCAGTACACCTCCCTTACCTTGGGCTTCAACAAAAGGCTGGACCGAAAGTCTCAGAGTACTGTGGCTGCTATGGGACTCCCTTCCAGGAGAACTCACTTCCCAACAGACTCTCTCACCTAGGAGAGATGCTCACAAGTCTAATAACCAGTCTTCAACTCAGCTACAGCCGGGTACGGTTGACAACAACAACAACAGTTAACGACAACAGGGAAAAACGGGTATGGACACCCGAACAGGCAACAACCAAACACTAAGTCTCAACACGGCTTAGGTGACTACAATTGCATCGGGCTTCACAAGAAACATCACAAGACGACTTCCCCACTCTGGTTTCATAAATGTGTGCGGGTAGGCAGAGGTCAGATGCAGAGGCAAGAACGACGAATCGGGAAAATGACAAGACGACAACCTTCCCGTGAGGGTCTCCTTCATTGTGCGCCCGTATGCAGATGCGGACGTAGAACACAATAGGGTTCCCATGCAGGATGGGAGAATGGCAGCACGACTCAGGCGAATGATGACAGAATGACTCCCGAACCCCCCAACACGAGTTGAGGCTTCAGCTTTGGCTGCATGAGCCCAAGGCGACACTTGTCTTCCTGGAGCTGCATGCGCTCCATTAAGCCCATGTCCCATTTTCCAAGAACTTAGGATAAAAAACATATAATGTTCACTTTAGTCTTCAGGAAATAATATTAAAATATTATTCCTCTAGAGGTAAGCCCCCTAGCTTAGCCCCTAGGCCCAATACTTATCCCCCCTTCCTTACCCTACCTAGTGAAGCTTAGTCCCCCATAACTCTTCTTCGTGGAGGGGTCTACACACAGCAGTGTTTTTATTTTTATTAATGATCTGCGTAATTACATATACAAAACAAATATTAGGCTCCTGGCCTTAGCATCTGGCTCACCGGCCTAATAAACACATAAGTCTTTCAGCTTACAACCACTTGGCTCACCAACCTATAAGAAA
>JZKD02S1711857.1:52331-85916 GCA_000966675.3 Picea glauca | reverse complement strand
AAAGGTCATATACCACCTTCTTCACCCTTGCTCAGTGGTGTTCCCTAGCAACCTGTCGAGTCGAACATGAAATACATCTTGTTCGGAGCAAGTAGTCTAGGACCTTATTTCTACAGCATGCCAGTGGGTTCAATGTAGTTCTCTTTGTTTGATGCATTTGGTAACAAAATTTTCTCGTCAGCTACTGTCTCAACTAGGGGAAACCTTGGTTTTGGAAAACAGAATCATGTGCAAGGTACTATTCCTACATAGGGGGAAAACACAAGAGTCTCCTCCTCACAAGGACTCTGGAATCCATGGTAGGGGGCAGTTCCCTCATCAGGGATGTCGATCGGGGGAAGCCCGTTCCATGGTCAAGGGAACTCCGGGAAAGGCTCAGGACCTATGCCCGTCGAATCGAAAGGGGGCAACCCTTTCCAGAATATTTGGAACACAATGTTGGGAGCAATCTCCACCCATCCCTCAACATCCAATTATGGAAATCAATCGATGATGTCCCAACAAGAACAATATCCATACGTTGTCCAAGGCCATGGTATTTACCAGAACTCTAGTGAACTGCCTAAATTTTCCTGGCAACCTGGTTCCAGTCAAACTATAGGTTCCTTTCTTCTTGTACATAGTCAATAACCCAACCTACCATTTCTGGCGACATTGCATTTTCCAGGCTTGTCAAGGTTGTTAAACAACCCAATCTGTTATGATCCCCATTGGCCTCCCATACCAACTAAGTTTCCCTCGAACATTTTGAAGTTCGAAGGTAAGCCTGGAGAAGATCTAGGTTATCATGTGACCAATTTCCACCTATGGTTCTCATCGAACTTGCTCTGAGACAACTCCATACAATTGCACCTATTTCAATTCACTCTCATTGGAGATGTCACGAAATGGTACATCGATCTCGACCACTCAAGATACTCTTACTTTAGTGATTTGGTGATGGTTTTTGTCAACCATTTCCAACTACCAGTGAGATATGATACCAACACCGAATTATTGGCCAACTTTGAGAAGATGAAGGCCGATCATATCTCAGATCACATCTGAGAATGGTGACGTCAGAAGAGTTTGATAAAAGTACAGGTCCCACCATCTTTCCTGGTGGAGTGGTTCCTTAAGTCTTTGGTACCTCATTTATCCAAGGACATCACAATGTCGGGAGTGTTTTTAGAGGATGAGGTGATAATGAGAGCACAACATCTTGAACTGATATACTCTTGGTCCGTTTTACTCTATGATATTTTTCTAGATGCACCAAAGTCCATCCTTGACAAGGCTAGACACAAGTCTAGACCATATGTCGATGGTATAGTTGGTTCAGCACAAGAAAATCCCACTGATTAGCTGTCAAATCAATTACAACAATTGTTGATACAACAAACAACGACCAGCTAGACCTCTGGTTCGAATGCTCCCCCTACCCAAACATCAGACGTACATAGTATGTAGTTGACGAACCCAAAGGCCAACCAGTAGCCTAACAGAAAGAAAAAATAATGAAACAAGAAGTGTAAGGGGGATAAGAAACCCACCAACAATGATGGCGGGGGAAACACAAAGAAGAGAAATTCAAAGTATCCATGTAACCTTTGCACGGAATACCATCCGACTCACCTGTTCCCTTGGCTTGCGGAGGCCCATAAGTTATAGGCCTAGCAACAACTTGTTGTGTTAATGAACCCATTTTCACATGGGAAAAATATCACTGAAGCCTCTTTGTGTGTGAATGGGGGAAGCCAGATATCCCCTCCATCTTCTAGTAATCCCTCGGCCATGAATGTCTATATGATGAAAGGTGACACTTACATAGCAACTAGGGAACATGATTATGCAATGCCAGAAACTACTGTAAAGGGTAAGGAAGTCATAAACCCATTTGTGCCTTTCCAGATCGAGAAGACGATGGGAGAAAAAATGACACCCATCCTGAAAGAGAAGTTCAAGAAATCTTTGCATAATCAAAATAAAAGGGTTGCCCAGAATTAATCTGTGGTGGAGGATTTGTCACAAACCCCTTGTGTGATGTCTTGTTTGGAGGCCCTCCAGAGCTGCCCTTCACAGAGAAAGGCTCTATTGTCCTCTTTGGGATATGCTAAGACCTGTAATCCAAGAATGATCATGCTTGATACGACTGACTTGAAACCTCGTCTTCCTTACCACGTAACTTTTTAGATAGTAGTGGCTCACCCCACGAAATATTTTACTCAGAATATTTTTCGCACCGTGGTTGATGAGGGTTCCTCGACTTGCGAGATTTCATTGGAATGTTGGAAGGCTATTGGCAAAACTATGTTTTCTTTGTCACCTACTCTACTTACTACTTTCGACGGTCATTATTTCAGACCACATGGAATCATCCCTTCTTTCCCTATGAAGTTAGGAGGGAAGACCATGTGCGTCAAAGTTGAAGTGGTCGATGCACCTATCAACTACAACCTTCTGTTAGGAAGGAGTTGGACCTATGTAATGCATGCAGTGGTTGCCACAATTTTTTGGCACTTTTTGTTTCCACATGAGGGTTGAATCATAACCATTGACCAGTTGTCCTTCTCTAGGCCTAACCCTTCATCAGGGGAATCCATGGTCCCGATGATTGATAACCCTCAACCTGACATCATCAATGTAGAGGCTGGTTTGTGCTCATAATTGATGGGTATTTTTGGCCCTTGACCAAGTTTTGGGAATTTCTTGGTCATGTTGACCTATTTTGGGACTTCGACAACCTATTAAAGAAGGAGCGCAAGACGAAGCAGATATCACGGGATCTTGACCCCATTTTGGGTTTTTGGGATAATGTAACTGGAAATGGTTGTTAGCCCATGGGTTTACCCATGCTAAGGCCCACTTTTGTAATATATAAATATGTATCTAGGAAATGTAAGAAGTGTCAACGAGCTAAGTGCTAGAGTAGTGAATGGGATAAGTGCTAGATCTAAGTGATGTGAATGTATGTTAAGTGCAAGTAGGGTTTTGGATGCTTTGTGCATGATTGTAAAAGACTTGCAAAGCTGAGTGCAAGTAGGATGTGACAGATCATGAAAGGACGAGTGTTGTAACGCAAGGAAGAAGGATCTAGCGAGCTGCGCAAATCTTATGTCCTATGTGGAGTAAGGGTTTTGAAGGCTTTGTTCTTGTAATAGATTGAAGACACTAATAGAGAAGAAGAGTTGGTGGACGTATCCCCAGGAGGGTGTGAGCCACGTAAACCCTGTGTCATATTTCTTTGTGCCTTATCTCTATGTTTTCATATGTTATATGCTAAGTGCTTGATAGATAGATATGATGATGCTTAGTGCTAATGATGTGTAGATTGTTAGATCTAATCTATATGTATGTGCTAAGTGCTTGATCTGTTAGATCTGAATAATCTGTCTATGCTAAGTGCTTAAATAGGTTAAGATCTCAGTGAAGAATGTGAAGCTTTGTTTTATCAGTGAAGTAGATAATGATTTCATGTTAAAGAACTAGCGGTTCTAAGTGATTTACTAAGTTCTATAATCACAGATCTGTGTCCCAACTAAGGTTGTAGACACTTGAGTCCTATAACCACCCCTTCCTCTACCTTGGGTGAGACTTCATCTGCTTTACAGGTGTTGCTGAAAGGGCTTGTAGTTAGGGTTTTTTTGGTGCGCTCTTGGAGCATTGAACCCTGGGTCTACCCTTGTGGCAACAAATGGTTCTGCTGTCGGGACCCAAAACTACGATTTCTGGGAACTGAGAAAGAGGAAGCTATGTGAGTAGATATGTGCCCTAGTTTACATTATTCTACTTAATCTGTAAAACTCAGTGCTAAAGAAAGAAAGAGGGTTAGATCTAAGATAAAGAAGCCCGATCTGAAGAGAGAAGGCCAGATTTGAAAGAAAGAAGGTCGTATCTGTAGAAAAGAAGCAAGATCTGAAATATTTGTGCTCCAAGAAAAGTAAAAGTGAGAAGTTCTGATTGAAAAAGTCTCAGATTTGGAAGCTTTGTGCTCTGTAAAAGTAAGATAAGTGGAAATTTTTGTTTCTAGAGTTTGGATTTAGGTATATCTAATAGGTTTTGTCCTAGTTTGAAAGCTAGGATGTTAATAGATGAAATAAGGTTTGATATGAATAGATATGATAAGAATAGTGAAAGATATGTTATACCTATGCATAGAAAGAATGTTTGGACTAACAAATGGATGTAGGATCCTAGAAAAGATTTGTTGCAGGTTAGCTACCATGATCCTAGTGTGCATACCAGAAGAAGTTGGGGATCATTTAGAAGAAAGAGAGGATTAACCCTCTGTTATAGTTGCATAAGACCATGAAATCTTGATCAGGAATGCCCTGACAAAAGACCTAGTTTTCTCTATTGTAAGGCTACAGACCATGAAGTGTTGGATTTCCCTAGAATGATCGCTAAGCTTGAAGGAATGAGTCTAAGTCAAGAGAACCCTAAGGAAGATCTAGAAAAGGCATAACCCAGTAAGAATCGGAGAAAGTATGGATACAAATAAAAGAAACTATGAATGACCACCGACATGTCATCTTATCAGAGATGTTCAAAGAGAAAGAATGCATCGAAGAAATAAAAGGGGTCTTCGACATTAACTGTGTTTGGGATGAGGAAACACAGATGAATATTATGCTAGAAAGAACCTAGGAATCTATATGAAGGCCTGCTATGATCCCTTCACTAGGAGGAATAAGTTTATTTAGAGGAAATCTAGTAAACCTATGCAGAAGGCTCGCTCAGATACCTATGAATGTCAATGGAACTTCGACAGAAGAAGACTTTGAGATTATTAAATTTGTTGAAGAAAACACCCCATTTACCATGCTAATAGGAAAAATTGGATTGATAGAGATCAAACCAAATGAAAGGATGAAGAACAAGTTTTGGAACAGAAGAAGAAAGAGTTAAAAGACTTTATGACCAAAAGGATCACACACTTGATTGAGGAACAAAAGTGAAGATCACAAATATTTAATACTAGCAACCGGGATGTCAAAGCTAAGAAAACACTAGAGAATCCCCAGGAGATTGAATTACCTACCCCAAGCACAAAAGAAGTATTACCCAGAAACCGTAGGAAAGAATTTCAATAGCGAAAAGTAGCTAAGACCAAAGCAGAAAAGAATTAGAATGAGAAAAGCATTATCGAGACGAAGCTCACTGGGAAGAAGTCTAGAAAGCTAAGAAAGAAAAGGGATAATATTGAAAGGTTACAGGAGGTTCTAGAGGAGACCTTTCAGAAAGAAAAATTGTAGAATTGGAGCTTCGCTAAGATACCATAATTGTGAAATAGAGTACATTGCCCTAACGAAGCAATATAGCAGTTGGGAATGATATATCCATTCGACTTCCACTCCGAACGGACATAAAAGAAATAAAGATTCACCATCAGACCATTGGAAAATGCTATAATAGAAACAATGGAGTTAATGAATCATTCATATCCATTGCAAGCGATTCATTACAGAAGTTGTCTATTTATCCCGCCATGCCATGCAATGAGAACACTTTTTCTAATTGAGAATTTCAAGTCAGAGCCTTGACTAATATTTCCTAGTGATCACTACGCCTTTTCCTTC
Organism: Picea glauca; assembly: GCA_000966675.3. Lineage (NCBI taxonomy): Eukaryota > Viridiplantae > Streptophyta > Pinopsida > Pinales > Pinaceae > Picea > Picea glauca. The sequence continues at coordinate 80,358 of JZKD02S1711857.1, read as the reverse complement.
TACCCTATTGTAGTGCCCACATTACTTTGAGAACTCGAGATATCCATCCTAAGCGCATATGTCTAAAGATCTCACCTCCGAAGAAGCAAATGTGACAGAAGTTCTGATCGACTTAATGGATGAAAGAACCATGTCTGGAAGAGGATTGTCTACAGGTTTACAGGAATCATCTACGTGAGGAGTGAAATCCTCCCCATCGACTGCTCGAGTCGGTCCATCAAGTCCAGCTGATGAAAAGTGAACTAAGCACCGAGACGATATCGCAAACGCTAAATTGATTCCAAGCATTCTACCTACTTATATACCACCTATGAGCGACTCCATCACTCGTGACAGTGTACCCCGTGAATTTGAGTATGCTTTGATCACTGTGTACCTTCCGAAAGAAGTGTTTGTAGTTCGTGCTGACTAGGATAAGCTCACCGGGTTGAAGTTTAGTGACTTAAACCTTGACGACGGGAAGGTTTACAATATGCTCACCCCTCATAAATATCTAACACGAAACAAAGGAAAGAAATCCAAGATTATCGCTCAATCATGGACCCAGAACCTGATGCAGTCAACCCTACTTAATGTAATCAAGATTCCTCACTTCAGAAGGCATCAATAAGTGAACGTGTGCATCAATTTGTTGTTGTCCTACTATCATGGAGGATACTTATGGTTGAACCACCGCATCATAGTGGATCCAAATTTGATCAATCAGATCATAGGGCTAAGCATGCAGGGCCTCGACCCAGAAAATTTTTACCCTGGGAAGACCACGGATCGCGCTCTTGCCCAGAGGATAAAGGATATGTATGGAGATGTAGATAAGGGAATGTGAGGCTACAAGGTATCCTCTATCCAGAGTAGCACGGTGCACATTTCCTATTAGCTAATCGCAGGCAAGCTAGTTCGCAAGAACCTACCAACCCAAGTAATTGGATTTGTAGTTGACCTCACAGGGAAGTGCATGGAGGGCCTACATATGAATTGGGCCAAATACTTGGTGATCCAACTAGAAATGGACTGTAGGGAAGCACAGGACTAAGGGTACGAGTTGCATTTTAGCTGGCTTCTTATATTAATGGCTTTCATCGCATCGAAGGTGCTAGAAGGTGCAACCTTCTCGGATGTCGAGCCCTTTGAGCCACTAGCCACAAAGTTCAGTATGTTGTGGTACTCTAGCGACATGAACAAGCAGTGGAAATCCAATGCCATTTTGCAGACTTACTACAACCAACTGAAGATCGTAATCCAGGATATGCCTCACCTCACCCTGAACACACTTCATAGATTTAGGCCATTGATGAAACTCAGCAGGGACCGCCACTTCATCTACATCACACCACATGCTGATCAACATCACCAACAGTTGCAGTCCCACTACAAACTGATAGAGGAGGAATTAGAAGATATTACTAAGGAGTTGTCAGCAGACCTCCTCATCCCAGCTGACCTCGCGGAGCTCTTTGATGTTGATAGTCCAAAAGTCATGCATGATACACCTGGGCAGAGAAAGACTAAGAAGAATAAAGAAGCCCATGATGTCCACAGTACTTCAGCATAGACTCCTTCTATGTCACCTAAGCGCGGAGGTGATGGCGAAGAGATAGATGGAACCAAAGTTGAACAAAAGAAAGATGAGTTCACACTGCCAAGAGATGAATATGATCCCTCAAAGAAAAGGAAGGTTTACCCTTTGAAAACTCCTTAAAGGAAGAAAATGAAAGCAACCATAACCAAGTTTGAGACCATCCTAACATCCGATGACTTTGAAATTCATCATCCCTGCACTGAACGACACTTCACTAGATATAACAGAGAAGCAGGAAGACAAACAAGAGGAGGTGTTCAGTCACATCAAGGCCAAACTTCAAGAAGTGCAACAGGCACTACATTCCAGCCACATATTATCCATTGCGCCCCTGACAGCATGAACACCAAAAATGGGAAATGAGCCAGCTCAAATCCATCGTATTATTGATATGGTCAAATCTCACCTTTGACGAGCACATGAGGAGACAACACAATCCACTTAGGCTTTGGCACAATCATAGGGATATCTTCTAGAACAATGCAGCAATGCAAAACGAGAAAAGAGTGTTATGCAAGAGAAGTTTGATGAAGAAAATCCTCAATTACATAAAGAAAAGGAACAGTTTCTCGCTGAGAAACTTGAAGTGAAGGAAAGGGTCAACATATCACTTCTCTCTGTGACAATCATTGAAGTCTAGACCAAGGACCAAGTTCCAAAGAAGGTGGCACAATTGGAAGAGGTAATCCAGAAGCTACAACAACGCATCGCATATCTAGAGCTCCACGTTGTACTTGAAACCCCTCAGGAGATAAGAGACCAACGAGAAGAAACTGCTCATAACGTAGTGGGCAGATTAAAATCTCTTACCTTGGAGTGCAAGCAGCTAAGTAATGAGAGTGCCCAGACATACGAAAACCTGATAGAGAATCCAGAATTGTAGACGCTAGAGTTGCATCTCCAAGAAGAAAAACAACATGCGGATACGCTATAGGTATGGCTAAAGGCCCTATCATCTGTAGAAAATATGAAGAGATCACATGAACAACACATAGCTTAGTAGTAGGTTCATCTTCTTCAAAGTAAAGTGATGGAAGTCACTTAACGAATTCAGCCTATTCAAGATCAGGCATGCCTATTATTTACAGAGGTCGAGAGCCAAGGAGTAGAGATTGAACAAGTCATCCTCTCAGCATAGAAATGCCTAGAAGGACTGGTGAATGACACACTGATCCAATAGTTCACCAAGAAAGAGGATACAACAGTGCAATAGTTTGAAGCAGCTTGAGCCAATATCGAAGCATTCGAGGTAGAATTGGTCAGATCAGAGAGTCTCTGGATGAGTCACAGATGAGTGTTGGGGGTATGTTGGCCCTTGACCAATTTTTGGGGGTTTCTTGGTAATGTTGACCTATTTCAGGGCTTCGACAGCCTATCAAAGGAGGAGTGCAGGATGAAGCAGAGATCACGAGATCTTGGCCCCCTTTTGGGCCCCTTTTTTGGATTTTATGATAAGGTAATGGGAAAGGGATGTCGGCCCGTGGGTTTACCCATGCTAAGGCCCACTTTTGTAATATATAAATAAGTATCTAGGTAATGTAAGAAGTGCCAACAAGCTAAGTGCTATATTAGTGAATGAGCTAAGTTCGAGATCCAAGTGATGTGAATGAATGCTAAGTGCATGTAGGGTTTCAGACGTTTTGTGCATGATTGTAAAAGACTTGCAGAGTTGAGTGCATGTAGGTTGTGATAGATCGTGAAAGGTTGAGTGTTGTAATGCAAGGAAGAAGGATCTAGGAAGCTGCACAAATATTTTTTCCTGTGTGGAGTAAGGGTCTTGAAGGCTTTGTTCTTGTAACATATTGAAGACACTAATAGAGAAGAAGAGTTGGTGGATGTAGCCCCATGAGGGTGGTGAACCACGTAAACCCTGTGTCATCTTTCTTTGTGCCTTATCTTTATGTGTTCATATGTTATATGCTAAGTGCTTGATAGATAGATCTGATGATGCTTAGTGCTAATGATGTGTAGATTGTTAGATTTGATCTATATGTATGTGCTAAGTGCTTGATCTGTTAGATCAGAATAATCTGTTGATCCTAAGTTCTTCAATAGGTTAATATCTCTATGAAGAATGCAAAGCTCTGTTTTATTAGTGAAGTAGATAATGATTGCATGTTAAAGAACTAATGGTGCTAATTTCTTTACTAATTTGTATAATCATAGATCTATATCCTAGCTAAGGTTGTAGACACTTGAGTCCTGCAACCACCCCTACCTCTACCTCGGGTGAGACTTCGTCTTCTTCGCACGTGTTGTCGAAAGGGCCAGTAGTTAGGGTTTTTTTGGTGTGCTCTTGTAGCTTTGAACCCTGGGTCTGCCTCTATTCCAACAGGTACTTTCAATTACCCACCTCCATATGGCGATGTCAAGATGATATCGACTATCCCCGACCAACCTAGGGCTGAAATATTTCAAGTGTTGTCATTCTGTACAACTTAATTTAATGATCCATGGAATCTTCCTTCCCCATCGGCTTAGATGGAAGGGACAGGGAATCTTAGCGAGGCCATGCCCTTGTCTTCACATAAGTTGTGTACAGTATTGTCTAGTAAGCTTCGAACAACCCTTATCTGAATCCCGCATAGGAGTTAGATCAATTTCTAGATCCTATTTGGGCTCAAGGTTCCCTCGCCAATATTGATTCTTTAGACTTGGTCTTACCCTACGATGAGGCTATTATAGAGGAAATGACTGGGCTAGACAGACCTTGATATGGTCTCCATCATAGATCTTATTTCCTCCCAGAGTGAAGAAGAAAAGAGGGAGGCAAATTCGTGTTGACTATGACTAGAGATAGGTATTGTCCTATTAATCCTCTGGATATGCACGTAGTTTATGCCGAGGGTAATATGGCAACTATCACTAAAATGATACCTATTGACATCTCTAGAACCCCTGGCGTCGTGGAGAATTTCTTCATCGGAGAGGACTTCTCCCCGAGGATATTTGGATCTATACAGATTTATTTAAAGAATTTAGAGACGTTTTTTCCTGGTATTATGAGGAAATACCAGGCATTGATCCAATAATTTTCAAACATGAAATAACAAATTATCCTGAAACCAAGCCGTTTCGACAAAAGCATCGTCTGGTAAATCCTTGCAAAGTCGCAGCTATTAAGGCTGAAGTAGAGAAACTACTCAAAATCGGTTTCATCTTACCCATTCAGTTGACTCAATGGGTTTCAAACCCTGTTTCAGTAAAAACAAAATAGGGTACAATTTTCATATGTATGGACTTTTGTCATTTGAAAAAGGCTTGTCCAAAGGATAATTTCCCCACCCTATTCATTGACCAGATCGTCGATGAATGCACAGGCTATGAGGTCTTTTCTTTCATGGATGGTTTTTCAGGATACAACCAAATACAGATTAAGCCCAACGACCAACATAAAACAATTTTTATCTATCCATGGGGTACATTTTCTTATCGGACGATGCCTTTTGGCCTCAACCATGCTAGAGCCACTTTTCAATGGGCCATGTCTTTCTCTTTCCATGACCTTAGACATTTAGTCGAGGCTTATCTCAATAATTTAACATCACAATCTCATAAGAGAGTTGATCATCCCACACAACTCCGATTAATGTTTGAGCGATGTCGCTACTATCAGCTTCGATTGAATCCAAACAAGTGCAGTTTCTACGTGACGTCGGGTCATCTGCTAGGTTTCATATTTTCAAAAATAGGGATCATGGTCGATCCTCTGAAAGTTGAGGTGATAGTTTAGTTTCCTCCCCCGTGCACAGTCCCTCACTTCAAACCTTACAGGGTAAAGAAAAATTTCTTCGACATTTTATCTAAAACAATGTCAAGATCAACAAAGGGTTCATGAATTTACTAAAGAAGGAAGTCCCTTTATATTGGGACAAAGCTGCTTAGCTCTCTTTTGAAGCATTGAAACGTGCCCTCACATCTGCCCCTCTGCTTCGGCCTCCCAATTATAATAAAGATTTCTTATTGTACTTAGCCTTCGTAGAGTCGACCATCGGTATGGTCTTGGTTCAAGTTGATGCTTTTCTTGAAGAGCATGTGATTTATTACCTGAGCCGAGGGCTGGTTGGACCCAAACTCAACTACTCCCATGTTGAGAAACTTGCAATGGAAATAGTGCATGTTGTCCATCTATTCCGTCATTAGATTCTTCTTCGTAAGACCGCCGTCTTTGCCATTGTGAATCTCTTTCAATACGTGTTTACATGACATGTCATTAGAAGAAAGATCAGCAGATGGATCATTGTCCTCTAGGAATTTGACTTGGATTTTGTTTCCGCAAAATCCAAAAAGTCAATGGTCTTTGCAGAACTTAGAACTTTCGGTCGAATCATGTGATCTTACGCCCGAAGAATCACCAATTAAGGGAGATCTTTTTATGATTTCATCTTCAGACCCCCGGTATGGAGATATAGTAGTCTATCTCTAGACTTTTAAGTGCCTCTCCTCTGTTTCTCATTATGATCGTCGATGTATATGCCATCAGGCACATAACTATCTCATACACAATGACACTTTGTATCGTCAAGGTGTAGATTTCATCCTTTGTCGGTGCCTCATTCACAAAGAAGTGAAACTCGTTCTTAACGACTACCACACTCGAGCATGTGGTGGTCATCTTTTTGGGTTGGAAACAACCCAAACTATTCTACGAGCTGGTTACTTTTGGCCGTTGTTAATCAAGGATTGTGTTGAATCGGTCAAGAAATTCCACTTGTGTCATATATTCTCTCGAAAGATGAGGGCACACCCTACTCCCATGTTTCCCATCATTACTGTTGGTTCGTTCACCAAGTGGGGGATTGATTTTACTACATGCCACCCAAATTTAGCAAGGGGGCATCATTATATCATCATAGTAGTAGACTACTTCACAAAGTGTGTCGAGGTTATGCCAAAATTTAATAATGATGGTGAGACAACACCTCTCTTTATTTTTAACCAGATAATAACAACGTTTGACATCCCAAAGGATATTGTCACTGACCATGGCATCCACTTTAAAAAAAAAAATCATGTATGAGTTAACATCAAATCTTGGGTTGAGGAAAGAGCATTCATCACCCTACTACCCACAAGAGAATGGTTAGGTGGAAGCTATGAATAAGTACCTCAAGACTATTATGCAGTGAATGATCAATTCTTCCAAGTCAAATTGGAATTTGATGTTGTACTTGGTATTATAGGCCTACCAAATGTTTGTAAAGACTGCCACTGGTTTATCAACTTTTTAACTTGTTTACGGGTTGGAAGAAGTCTTTCCAATAGAGTGCTAGATCCCATCTCTAAAGTTGGCAGTACAGTTATTTCTAGACACTTCACCACTTGAGTAATTCTTATTAGATCTCGAGCAGCTCGATGAGAAACATCCTGATGCAGCCTTGGCCAACAAGGCTCACAAGCAACAAGTCAAGTGTTAGTATGATCAGTCTGTTCATACTCAGATTTTCTCCAAAGGGGACCTTGTCCTGGTCTAACACCAATATAAGGATCCCATAGGGGCAGGAAAGTTCAAACCCATGTGGTTCAAACCTTTCATCGTCAAGGATGTACTAAATAAGGGTGCGTATCGTCTAGTTGAATTTGAGGGAAATGCTTTGGTGGAGCCTAGAAATGGGCTATACCTCAAGAAGAATTACTCGTAGGTTGGTCGCCTGGGTGACTTCTTGTACATATGTATAGTTCTTATACAATTAGTTTTTTGTCTTTTTGTTTTATGGACATGTTGTTATTTATGTCATATTTTTCTCTATGGTAGATGTCAAGTGAATCAGAGGTGTTCGTTGGGTTCGTAGACAGTGCTAGCCAATATGCTAAGAGGCTTGCTTCAGCATCTTGGGTGATATTCACACCTTAATTCCATTTTCTATATTCTAGAGATATCTGTCTAGGTGACGTGACAAATAATGTCATTGAGTACAATGCAGTGATATAGTTTCTTCATGATGGTTTTTAACATGGTATTTCTCACCTCCGGGTCTACTTAAATGCACAAATGGTTGTGTCCCAATTAATTGTGGTTTACCGCATTTATGATCCTACTTTACACCGATGATTCCTTAGGGTATGTATCCTAGAACATTTCTTTGATTACATTACATATATCCATATTTCTAGGAGATTAAATCAAATGACAGATACCCTAGATAATCAAGCATTAGATTGGCATATTGCACACACACAAAAGGAAGAACACACATACACATGTACATACATTTGTAAAAATGTAATCCATAAGACATAAAAGATTTAAAAACACACACACACACACATATGTATATATATATATATATATATGTATATATATATATATATATATATCCATAAGTGTTAGAGTACATTGGTGGGTGCGGACGCCTCAAAAATGTAAATCCAATATACATCACGGGGCTTATTCCCTCAAAAATATACAAAGAGTTCCCTCGACATGTATGCGGTCCATCCTAGCTAAGCACAGGGCGTGTTGGCCCTGCCATAATGAACAATGACATTTTCCAAATGCCAAAAGAGTTGGACCTAGGTTCGTGGTACCCCAACTACGTGAGGCTACATCGATGGTGGGAGATCCTCAATCTTGGCCATGGGAACTGCACGAGTGAGCATGGTGAGTTTCCACTCCAGTTGTCTCAAAACTCTCTTAGCCTCTCCGACTAGTGGTCCCCCTGCTATTACTACTGTTGGTCTGGTGGCTACAGCTGGTACTGCCTCTGGTTAAGGACGTCACTTGGTCCTTAAGAAGCTTGTTGGATGCACCAGTCCCACATCTATACATAAGAGATACATAGTTTTCAGATACTCTGATACACATAAAAATGATATATATAAAAAATTAAAAAATTAAATAACTTTAAAAAAAAATGTACCTATCTCTCTTCTCTCCTCTCCAAGAGGTACGAACATGTTTAGATCCCTGGAAAAGTTGATTCTAACATAGGGGTAGTCCTTTATCATCGGAATCTTTCATTCTGACAAGTCAAAAAATGCATCGTCGAAGGCCTCTATGGTCCTCCCTCCCCCCTGTCATGACAGAATTTATGCCCATCTACACACTACTGGAAAGGAGGCCACATGCCCCCGCACTGTCTCCCATGGACTAAGGTTGGGTACCCTGTCGAAGAAGAAAGAGCACAAAATGGTACCAAACCCGAAGTTTTTTTTACACCTCCCTCGACACTCTGTGAGTTGCCTCTTCTTGTAGTCAAGAATGGTTTTTCTCCAGTCATATACTCATGCATTTAAGCACTGCATTACATAATACATTTGTGTCGAGGATGCCTGATGTAAGGTCACGAATCTAGTAATCCACCCAATAATTAAAAATATCACTTTCAGTGATAGGGTGGTAATATTGTGGATTGGCACGTGAGAACCTACTTTCTCAGTGCAGGCCTCACAATGCATTTCGATCAAATTGGCAATGTTGAAAGGCCTAGGGGGAAATGAACACAAGTTGACTGGTTCCCCTCTCCTCTAGAGGTCAGTTAGAAGGTATATGTCCTTGGTCATTGGAGTCAATGGCTTCCCCTCAAGCATAAACGCCTCAGCATCAGAATGCTAATAATCCACCAAGACATTCAACAACCTAGGTTGTGCCCTATGAGTGGACACCGATACAACTTCCATAACCTGCATTGTTTTAATGCAATGATAGAAGCAGGCTCCACATCAACCAAGATGTCAATATCCTCATGCTCCCTCTCTCTCCAATGGACATACATCCTGTCACATGACAAGTTGAAGGGGAGAGTTAGCTCTCACATTTTCATTTTTTCTATGTGATTGAGGGTGTACGCGGGTTGTCTTAGATACGTTCACATATGCATGCAATAAAATTGTTTTCTTCTCGTGGGCATATGCGGGTTGTCCTTAGACAACTCGCGTGCATGTAGGGCCACCCCTTTTTAGGAGGGTGCACCCTCCAATAACTAAAAGAAAATCATAATTAAAGTATGGAAATGCAAGGGGGATGAATTTGTACTTACCTGGCCCGAGAAGAAGTTCATTTCATCCTCTAAAGCTCTTGGAATCAACTCTTTTATCAAAGGGGTATTTTTCTCTTTTTGTTTAATTCTCAATTTGCAATGGTAAAAATGATCTGTCATCTTCTAATTATAGACTTTTTCGCTCCTTTCTACCACTTTTTTGAACCCTTTTGTCATTTTTTCTATCTTGAAAATCATTTAGTGTGGTTCTTGAGTTTCTTTTTGGATGTTACGACACACTTTGATTTTAGATTTGGTAACTTTTTGGGAGATGGGTCACATTTAAAGGTCCTTTGGTAAAAGTAGGTTTTCCAACTTTTTTCATATAAGTTAGGATTCCACCTCCACTTTCTGCATCTCGTTGTCTTTTCCTCTTTTCCATATGATCAATCCCACCGAATTGCTACAGGGAACTATCATTGCTACTTTAGAAATGTCATAATTAGGTGGTATATCCTACCTTTACAGGGATGCCATAGGTAGATCCTTGTTTCATTTTGGCATCCATGTTGTCGTTAATGACTATAGGCTCGATAGTCCTTGTTAGTCTTGTCCTGATCACAATATTCAACCTCATATATCTAATGTGTCATCACTCTTGGCCTCACCCTTTGGATTCCCAAAAATGAGCATACTTTGTTGAATTTCAAGCTTGCTTTGAAATCTGAAAGCAACATCTGATCAGACTACATTTATGATTTTCAATATTGTCTGGAATAACTGAGAAAAGTAACTTCTTGGAGTCTTCTTTAATCCCTTTTTAGACTCTCTAAACATGAAAATATTTCCGAGCAATCTTGTTTTCCTTCACGCTCGCCAAACTAAAATTTGAAGGAACATCTGTCTAGTGGTAGTTTACCCCTTTTTTGGTTTGGATGGTCAATTTTACAAACAAAGGTACACTCTAGGAGCTTCAGTTCACTAGAAGAGTATTTACAGGTATGAGTTTAACCCTTTTTCAGGCCTAAAGGACTAAATTTATGAAAAAGGAATTTCCATGGAGTCCATAACTAAGCTCTTTTCAGACTCCCTAAAATAGAAAAGATCGTTGAGTGACCTTGTTCCTTCATACTCATTAAATTGGTTCAGAAGAACATCCCTTACAGAGTCTATAGTTAAGCTCTTTTCAGACTCCTTAAAATTGAGAAGGTTGTCAGGTGATCTTGTCTATGTCACACTCGTTAAAATGGTTCTGAATAGACATCTTTTAGGTGTAAGTTTACCCCTTTTTCGAACTGACTAGAGTTTTTTTTAAAAAGGTACCCCTGTGGAGTCTTCTTTTACGTTTTTTCAGACTCTCTAAAATGTGAAAAAACTATTGAGCTTACCTTCTCTGAGCTCGTTAAAAATACATTGAAGGGGGTTTCATCGTTTCCTTCTTATCGCATTTGCATATATGTGTCTTTATCCTAATGTCGGATCCATGTTGCTCTTAACTAAGCCTTTGAAGCATGCCTTATATGCAATCCTTGTAGCACTTTTTCTCTACAACTTGACACCTTCACCCAAGGAGGAATTTTCCATGAGTGTCCTTTTCCTACACATGTCTCCTTTCCATGAGCATTAGTGTGTTCCTTGCACTTGGAACTAGTATTCTTGTGACACTTGTTCCTCCTTTGTAATGTAGAATTCTTTTATTCTTTTTCAATCTCATTAAAAATATTGAAAAAGACAAAAAAGATAAAAAGTACCCCAAAAAGAGGACGTGAAATATATATTATTTCCTGGCATCACAATGAGTCTCCCTTGGACAAAGCACATCCTTTCGTTTGTTCATCAAACTTTCCATGTGTTTGGTTATTCTTCCAAACACATGGAAAGTTTTATTTTCCTCTAACATAGTGAACCTATGTCAATGTCATGCTTCCTGAGTCTGATCATCTTTCATGCTCTTTTCCAAGGGAATTTTTACCCATCCTGAGTTAGCCTTTATGCATTTTTTCTCTGGACCTCATGTCCAACCATCTCGAAAGTCCAATCAAGTCCTTGATCAAAGTCAATGAAGTTATTTTTCTGATCACTGAGATCCTCTTATATGTTCCCTATGTTCCATCGAAGACCGATGGGGAGTGAATTCATACACTCACATTACACTCCTACATGATTTTTGAAGATCTTGAAGTTGTTGCTCAAGCTTTGAAGGCCTCATATCCAGCCATCAGGCGTCATTTTGCTTCTTGAATATGGGCACTATACATGTATATCTTTGATTTTGAGATGTAGATCCGATGTGTATTGCTCCCATCTACACTTTATATAGTTATATGACATGGATCTGTAGTGTATTTGATTGGAATCCATGATTTATTTCATCCCGAGCATGGGTATTCCCCCCTCAAAGAGACAATTATTATTTTTGCAGATGGAACCTCCCAAACTTTGGTCCTAGGCTCACTCACTTCATACATTGGTGAAGATTTTGTAATGTATTTCGGCCATTAGATGATCTTTTGACCTCACACATTAGGGGGCTTCTATTATAACCCTAAATTTCTCCATACATGCATACCTAACATTTGGCCCTCTTACTTGCTATTTTTGCCAAGCCATGACTAGCTATCTCTTCTTAAAAACTCATTTTTTGAAGATGTACAAGCCCTGCACCACTACAACCCATGTACGTATGCTAGTTGCACCATTGTAGCTGGCATATACTTACAAAAGTTGCAAAAATTAAAAATTTGCAAGGAATTCGTTGAGATTATGGGCTATTGGGTAGTTTCCCAACTGATCCACCACCTATAGCCCATCACCCAAAAAAATAGCCATCCTTTTGTGTTATGAAAAGAGGTGTTGGGGTCTCATTCCTAAGACAAGAATAAGAACAATGAAACTCTACCCATTTCACATCCCCTCCTTCCCCTAAGAATTTGCAGCCTTGTTGAGAGAATTGCATCAAAATTCCCCATTTTCCCCTTTTTCCTCCATTAAATCCCATTCCAATCCCCAAGGAGAAGGTTGAGAGGAGAAATATACACGGAGGTGCACTTGGAGCTTGGTGAAGAGGAGCCTGGACCAAGTTCGTGGAGAAGTCATCGACCTTGTTGTAAGTAAACATTGTGATATCAATAAAAGAAATAGTTTTCCTGTCCCGAAATATGATGTGTCAAATATTTTCATTTGATTTATGTTTTATTCTAAAATCTAACCCATTATTTATATATGAAATGCATGTTTTTAGTTTCCTATTTATCTATTTTTGAATGCAGGTCAGCCTTGGGAGGAGGCTTGCAGTCAGTGCAATTATCAAGTGCGAGAGGATCAACAATGGATGCAAAGTAAAAGGTACAATTACCCAATCCTTCTTATTTTCTATTTTATGCATGATTCTGGAGTATGGTCAGGGTAGTTAGAAAGGTAGGAGACTTTTAGACAGTTGTGATCTGCCTAGATGTTGAACCCTAGTGTATTCTATAGGGGGATTTTCCTGCTATAGCAATTATAAATGACAAAAATGAGTAATGAGTAAATGGTTATTGCTAACTAATGATTTTTGTGTAAGAGGGAAGTTTTGGAGAAAATATCCCTACACTGCTCACCCCCCCCTCTCAGTGTAGTCGATGTGTCCAACATAAAATCAACAACGTCTTTCTTCATTCCTAGCCAATAATATTGTCTCTTGACGATGCAATATTTTTCTTATAACCTGGGTGCCGAGCATAAGGTACATTATGCATTTCTCTCAACATCGGATTTTTCAATTCCTAAGAATTTGGTACATAAATTATGCCCCTGTATATGAGAATTTCATCATTTTCTAACTTATAGTCTTCAATTTGTTTGCTGCAAAATACCTTGTTGTAATTTTGCCACTAATTCCTTGTATCACAAATCTGATTTTGGAGCCTCCAATTTTTTTTCTTTCAAATCTGATTGGTACATGCTAATGGTTGTAGCATGCAACTCATGCACTCTTTTTTTGACTACATCAACCACTTTGTTCTCTTTCCCTTTGATATGATTTATATCAAAGTCATATTCACTGAGAAATTATAACCAGGTTCTTTGCCTAGCATTTAGATTTGGCTGATCAAATAAGTATTTTAGACCATTATGGTATGTCCTCAGATCAAACCTTCTTCCCATGTGGTAGTGTCTCCATTTCCTCAAGACATGCACTACGGATTACAACTCCAAATCATGAGGGGCATAGTGCATTTCATGCTCCTTCAACTTCCTTGATTCATAACATACAACAAACCCATTTTGACTGAGGACTCCACCAAGTCCTTCTTTACATGCATCTGTGCATACAATGAAGTCTTCATTTGGATCCACAATCCTTAAAATTGGAGAACTAGTTAATAGTTTCTTCAAGTGTTCGAAACTCTTTTCACAATTCAATTTCCACTAGAACTTCACACCCTTCTTTTGCAAGGAAATGATTGGATGTGCAATCTTTTAGAATCCTTCAATAAATATCCTATAGTAGCCTGCAAATCCCATGAATGATCTGACTTATGTCACTTTCTTGTGAGCTGACCATCCTCTAATGGATTCTATTTTCTCAAGATCCACTACTATCCCATCCTCTAAAATGATATGTCCCAAATAATGAATTTGCCTCTGATAAAATGAGCACTTTCTCAATTTGGCATACAATTGACGCTCCCTTAATAACTGTAATACCATCCTCACATGCTTTTCATGTTCTTGCTTTGATTTAGAATATATAAGAATGTCATCTAAAAATACAATGACAAACTTATCTAAGTATTCTCTCAAAATACCATTCATTAAACACATGAAGACAACTGGTGCATTTGATAACCCAAATGGCACCACTGTGAACTCATAATGACCATAACTTGTTCTGAAAGCAGTCTTGTTGATGCATTCTTCTTTAATTCTTACTTGATGATAATTGAACCTAAGATCAATCTTGGAGAATATATTTTCATATTTTAGCTGATCAAACAGGTCATCGATCCTTGGAAAATGATACTTGTTCTTCACAGTTACCTTGTTCAACTGCCTAAAGTCAGTGCAAAGTCTCACTGTTCCATTCTATTTCTTCACAAATAAAACTGGGCCAGCCCAAGGTGACACACTTGGGCATATATACCCCTTCTTCGAGATCTCTTCAAGTTTCATTTGCAACTCCTTTAATTCTAGTGTACTCATCCTCTAGGGAGTCTTGGATATTTGAGCTACTCTAGGTATCAAATTTATGGAGAAATCAATGTCTCTTTTAGGGCTTAATCTTGGCATTTCCTTAAACACATCTTCAAACTCTTTTAGGAGTGCACAATATTCATTATTTGACACCTTGTCTTTAGGTGTCTCTTCATATGTGCTGCAAATATTTGACACCCTTTTCTGTAAAATTTCTTTAGTTGCTATGCTAAAATTTAACTGATGGTTACTGCCCGGGGAATTCCCTGCAGTGTCCTTAGGTTTCTTTCCTCATATAAGAAAGTAAATTCCTTTTTATGACAATGTATAATATCATGATGCTTCTCCAACCAATCCATCCCAATTATAAAGTCATAGGAACCTAAAGGAATTATGTTCAAATCTTCCCTGGTGTTCAGTCCATTCATGTCCATAGGACATGACTTAACCATATCATTAAATTTTATTTTGTATCTAATAGCTAGCCACACCAACCAACATTTTCCATGCTTTCTTCTTGGAAAATGAAAACTTCCCACCATCTTAGGATCTATATAACTATGAATATCTTCTAAATCAATTAAAATAGCAATGGTTTCTTTCTTGATCATACCTTCCACTTCAATCATCTGAAACTAATACTCTACTTGTTTTTTGTCCAGGGATGCACAAATCCTTGATACATTTCTTCCCATTTTCTCCATTGTTTCATCTTGTTGTACATTGTGAACAATCCTCAATTTTTCACCTCTGTGAGGACAATCTTTAAACATATGATCTCCTTTACAACCCCAACATTGAATAGGTGGCTTCCTTGGCCTTTCACCCCCTATCTCCATCATTCAGGTTTATTTGGTAGTTTTTTCTCCCTGAGGATTGTTTTTGAAGAATAGTGGCTTATTTCCCTTCTTCCTATGATTGTTACACCTCAAAATTACTCACTTCAATAGTGTCGCAAGTATCGTCATTACGAGTGTTGTAAGTGTCGCATCTTGTCCGCAAGTGTCGCATCTTAACTATAAGTGTTGCAAGTGTCACAAACATCATACTTCCATATTGCATATGTAATTCCTCTAATGACATCATAAAGACACTTAAGACACCTCAAAGGATGGTTTGGAAGAATTAAAATCACTTGGCAAGAAGTGCAAGGCATTTGCCATTGGAAAAATCACTAAAAAATGATTTTTTGAGAGGAGCGCTCCCCTATCCACTGTTAGGGAGAGCTGGCACACCCTGAGCCTCTTTGGGAAGTGTTTGAGCACCCTGTGCACCCCTTTGGGGGAGAGCTACCCTTGTTTTATCAAATTCTAGGTTTGTTGAGGAAAATAAGGGAAGAATCCCTCAATTCCTGAAGGTAGTTGGATTCGAATAGATGGTCAAGGCATGATATTAGGGAAGATCCTCAATTGAAGGAGAGGAATACTCAAATTATCCCAAAGCTCTCTCAAGTGGTTGGATCTCTCCAAGTTTATATAAGGAGGCCTTCTTGTGGTGAAAGGAAGAATAGAGACTAGAGGTTGATACCAAATATATGATCCTAAAAGTGGTATTGACAAAAGAATAGAGACTAGAGGTTGATACCAAACTTATAATCCTATAAGTGGTATTGACAGGGAAATGAAATTGGAGAATTACATCAAACTTATGATCTCATGAGTGATATTTCATCAAAGAAATCAATGGAGATTGATTGATGAAAGGGGTTGGACAAGGAGAACTGGAGGAAGTTGTTGCACCTTCATCCAAAGGATTGTAAGTACTTTTACTTTTTCTCATTAATATAATCAATGCTTGGCATGTTTCTTTCAAACTTGTACTTGTTCCATATAAGTTTGTATACAGTAGATGGATCTATGTTTGAGCTAATCTCAGTAGAGTAGGAATTCTTTTGTACCTTTGTTTGTTTTGCAGGACCTATCAAGGAGCTCAAGATCAAAGCTCAGCCTGGACTTTGCAAGGACAAACGTCATTCACAAGGTACATGTCTTTCTCTTTCTCTTTCATTCATTAGCTTGATTAGATCTAAAATGAATTCAGTGTCCATGTTAAGTACTTTCTGTCTTGGCCTTAGGCGTATAGAGACCAAGAGGGAATCCACTTATCCACAGGGGGATTCACCTACAACAGAAATTGTCGACTCGACTGGGGAGGATAATTGATTTTTGTTTCCATTCCCAAATCTTGTTTTGGATATTTGACCACTGATTTGATCTTCTTCACATTGTCTTGTTGATTCTTAGATTGGTTTGATTGCCTCATTATGTCATCATGATCACCATGATTGACTGAATTTCCTTTATTTTTTGAGTTTTTGGACATTTTTGTGAGTTTTTGAAGCAAAGCGCTCCCCCCTTGTTGTTTTCATAGTGGTAGAACTCCCCTATAGCCTTACACGGAGTGCTCAAACGCCGTGGTGCCCCTTACACTAGAGCACTACCCCTTTTTTTGTGAGAAATTCTCCAAAATTTGCATTTTCTAAAGCTATTTCTGGGTTTTGGCATTTTCTCAGGGTCCCATACTCTCAGTCCATCTTGATATTGGCTTTCAAAAAACCTTCTTTCTGAGAATTCATCCTCTTTTGTTTGGTATTTTGACATCTTTTTCCTTTCATTGAAACCACTCTTTGTCTTTGATGACCTAGAGTTAAAGAAGGGTGGGATTTTGACATCTTGTTTTTCTTCTCCTTTATCTGACTAAGTGAAAACTTTTGTGAGGAAATCCAAAGGTCTGTGAACCTTTTCATTTGATCTTTGAGGTCAACTTTCCATCATTTCTCTTTTTGTTTGAGGTTTTTGGTTCTTGTTTGCAATTTGATTATCTTTGTCCTTCTTGTCTATTTCACGACAAGAGTGTGTCTTTGTTTTGTGTGAGGTTTGCTTCTAACTGTTTAATCCTAAAGTCTGATTGGAATTTAGATGTCTTTCATCTGATTATCATTCACATAGAAACAAAAGGAGAGATTTTAGTGATTGGTTTGGATATTAGAAAGAATTTCTGAATTTTTTTAGCATTGCATTGAATTTCATTGAGAAACACTTGTATCAGGAAATTACATCTTAGTGTTTGATAGTGAAAATAACTTTCTCTCTTTCCCTTAAATAGCCGTTCATCAAAATACAAGACTGCTTATCATATTCTTTTGCATTTTTGGGATTTGAGTCATCATACCATTAGTTTCATTATCATACACCCTTTGAGTAAAGAACAACCATAAAAGAATCACTAATTAAAAATTATCTGGAACATTTTTGTTTTTAGGATCTTCCACCAACATTAGACTAAGATTAGCACTTTGGATTAGGCTATGAGTACAAATCTCCAAATATTTCAAACAAACATTAGCATCTCGAGATAGGGAGAGTCAAATCCAATTGTCATATAGGATTTTTGGGATCCCCCTCTCACACAGGGGTTACACATGAGGTCACATTCAGGTGAGTTATGAATATTATCCCTTAGTGGTTCAACTGTTTGTAGTGGTTGGATCATATATTGGGGGTCACTTGAGGGTATTCCCATGATTATGTGTGGGAGCCTTTCGAGTTGATTTCAGACTTGTTATCCTACCCATACTTTTGGATAAAACTATCGACTATACTCGTCGGACGACTGCGATTTGGTGTCCGTAGTTGCCATAATCCTTAGGAACTTACACGAGGTGACAATGGAGGGAATTCTCACTGTACCTGGGACATACATTGGTCAAACTCAGTCGAGCTCTTTGGAGGGTAAATCCATAATTACCACATGGAAGCTTTCACCAAGGTGAAAGTCCGTTAAGCAGGTCACCATTGTAACTGTTCCACCATATCCTAGCCCCTTCTTGACATGGTAACATGATGTTGGATTTCATCACCAACTAGTACGATCATCGAGAGAAGTCTTGTTTGCTTGGTTTTGATTCCTAGATTTTATTAGCGTATGTTGTTTCTTTTAGTTAGTTCGCCCTAGATTTTCATCATGTACTGTTAATATCCAAAATTAATCCTTAGACAATAAAGGTCTTCGTCAATCATGTAGGATGCAAGGGATGTATCCAGAATGCTACCAACCCTTACCTCCTAACCCTCTAGAAGACAACTATCGTGGAGAGGTAGAAAATCAATCTGACAATGGAAGTGTTGTTGCTCCTTCGTTAGATAACCCAGAAGGCGCTTTGGTTACAGATGATAATCCCACTCCTCACACTACATCTATGTCGATAAACCCTCTCGAACAACTTTTTCTTCGTTTAGACTCCCTTGGGAACGTCATAGACAAAGAGGTCCCACAGTTACCGGAAAAATATTTTACCGAAACATATATGGGATCCACAAAACCAACATTTGGTGATGAGTATAGGACTCTTATTCATCCTAGCACTGCAGTAGATGCAAATCCCACACCTACTCATTATGTATGGAGTAATTCATCGAAATGCAATATCTATGAGCATTTCGAGTCCTTTCAACAAGCCTTTTATCCTCATGACCCTCCTGGTGAAACAGGACAATCCAGTCAAACTATGAATCACCCCATCGATCAGGTCATTAATCCTACTATTACACCAGCATAAGTCCATCCTAATGCTGGACTCATCACCTTTACTCATTACCAAGTCACTTCAATCCCTATGCCTACTTTTACAATATTTCACTCTACAACTCCACATGTTTTGTACGATCCTGCTGGGACATCTTTTCACTCCAGAATGCAAACCCTTGCTAGCCAAATACAACCGACTGGAGGGAAACCACCATCTAGTAGACCTATCCTTTCTGGAGGACAACCATTCTATGGCATGCCTACCCCTCTCAGGGAAAAACCCTATTTTCATGCTCCTCCTGGAGGGAAACCTCCCTTTTCCAGTCATACCCCGGTCGTTAATCCACCGCTGGCAGGGGGGCAACCTTCGTTTGCTGGAAACCCTTCACAATCCTAGGGAGTATCTTCAGGAGACATTTTTACCCAACCTCACATTGGGGGGCACTCATATCATAACCCATAAGGAGGAGTATCAAATCTTGTTCCTTTCGAGACATCTTATGGACAACCTTATCCGGGCAATATCCCAAACACCACATGGAGTTCTCATGGACAACAACCTTATCCTCCTCATGGGCCTAATGTGTATCGACCTCTGGGATCTACTTCTTAGAATACTTAAGGGAAAAATGTTTATCCTCCTTATGGGAAAGAAAATCACCCGACTTATAATGCTCATAACCCACCGAGTTATATAAATGTTCCTCAACCATCATTCAATCTTGCTTATCCTGGCCAAAAACAACTGTATGTAGGAGGACCTACTGGTTACAACTATCCACCTAACCCAGTTTATGGGTCCTACTGGTGTTCCTATGTCACAGCAGTATCATCCAAAAATTAACCGACAACTACCTTTCCTTACGACTATGGATCTCCCAGACTTGTCTCGGTTAACTAATGATCTTATTTTTCATTGACCGGTTTGGCCAGTTATTCCAACTAAACTTCCTTTCGATATTCCGAAATTTGATGGAAAATCTGGAGACGATCCAAATAACCACATGATGACTTTCCATTTGTTGTATTCATCAAACTCCCTCATGGATGATTCTATATTTTTTTGTCTTTTCCAGCGAATACTTACAGGCTCNCCTTCTTTTGCAAGGAAATGATTGGATGTGCAATCTTTTAGAATCCTTCAATAAATATCCTATAGTAGCCTGCAAATCCCATGAATGATCTGACTTATGTCACTTTCTTGTGAGCTGACCATCCTCTAATGGATTCTATTTTCTCAAGATCCACTACTATCCCATCCTCTAAAATGATATGTCCCAAATAATGAATTTGCCTCTGATAAAATGAGCACTTTCTCAATTTGGCATACAATTGACGCTCCCTTAATAACTGTAATACCATCCTCACATGCTTTTCATGTTCTTGCTTTGATTTAGAATATATAAGAATGTCATCTAAAAATACAATGACAAACTTATCTAAGTATTCTCTCAAAATACCATTCATTAAACACATGAAGACAACTGGTGCATTTGATAACCCAAATGGCACCACTGTGAACTCATAATGACCATAACTTGTTCTGAAAGCAGTCTTGTTGATGCATTCTTCTTTAATTCTTACTTGATGATAATTGAACCTAAGATCAATCTTGGAGAATATATTTTCATATTTTAGCTGATCAAACAGGTCATCGATCCTTGGAAAATGATACTTGTTCTTCACAGTTACCTTGTTCAACTGCCTAAAGTCAGTGCAAAGTCTCACTGTTCCATTCTATTTCTTCACAAATAAAACTGGGCCAGCCCAAGGTGACACACTTGGGCATATATACCCCTTCTTCGAGATCTCTTCAAGTTTCATTTGCAACTCCTTTAATTCTAGTGTACTCATCCTCTAGGGAGTCTTGGATATTTGAGCTACTCTAGGTATCAAATTTATGGAGAAATCAATGTCTCTTTTAGGGCTTAATCTTGGCATTTCCTTAAACACATCTTCAAACTCTTTTAGGAGTGCACAATATTCATTATTTGACACCTTGTCTTTAGGTGTCTCTTCATATGTGCTGCAAATATTTGACACCCTTTTCTGTAAAATTTCTTTAGTTGCTATGCTAAAATTTAACTGATGGTTACTGCCCGGGGAATTCCCTGCAGTGTCCTTAGGTTTCTTTCCTCATATAAGAAAGTAAATTCCTTTTTATGACAATGTATAATATCATGATGCTTCTCCAACCAATCCATCCCAATTATAAAGTCATAGGAACCTAAAGGAATTATGTTCAAATCTTCCCTGGTGTTCAGTCCATTCATGTCCATAGGACATGACTTAACCATATCATTAAATTTTATTTTGTATCTAATAGCTAGCCACACCAACCAACATTTTCCATGCTTTCTTCTTGGAAAATGAAAACTTCCCACCATCTTAGGATCTATATAACTATGAATATCTTCTAAATCAATTAAAATAGCAATGGTTTCTTTCTTGATCATACCTTCCACTTCAATCATCTGAAACTAATACTCTACTTGTTTTTTGTCCAGGGATGCACAAATCCTTGATACATTTCTTCCCATTTTCTCCATTGTTTCATCTTGTTGTACATTGTGAACAATCCTCAATTTTTCACCTCTGTGAGGACAATCTTTAAACATATGATCTCCTTTACAACCCCAACATTGAATAGGTGGCTTCCTTGGCCTTTCACCCCCTATCTCCATCATTCAGGTTTATTTGGTAGTTTTTTCTCCCTGAGGATTGTTTTTGAAGAATAGTGGCTTATTTCCCTTCTTCCTATGATTGTTACACCTCAAAATTACTCACTTCAATAGTGTCGCAAGTATCGTCATTACGAGTGTTGTAAGTGTCGCATCTTGTCCGCAAGTGTCGCATCTTAACTATAAGTGTTGCAAGTGTCACAAACATCATACTTCCATATTGCATATGTAATTCCTCTAATGACATCATAAAGACACTTAAGACACCTCAAAGGATGGTTTGGAAGAATTAAAATCACTTGGCAAGAAGTGCAAGGCATTTGCCATTGGAAAAATCACTAAAAAATGATTTTTTGAGAGGAGCGCTCCCCTATCCACTGTTAGGGAGAGCTGGCACACCCTGAGCCTCTTTGGGAAGTGTTTGAGCACCCTGTGCACCCCTTTGGGGGAGAGCTACCCTTGTTTTATCAAATTCTAGGTTTGTTGAGGAAAATAAGGGAAGAATCCCTCAATTCCTGAAGGTAGTTGGATTCGAATAGATGGTCAAGGCATGATATTAGGGAAGATCCTCAATTGAAGGAGAGGAATACTCAAATTATCCCAAAGCTCTCTCAAGTGGTTGGATCTCTCCAAGTTTATATAAGGAGGCCTTCTTGTGGTGAAAGGAAGAATAGAGACTAGAGGTTGATACCAAATATATGATCCTAAAAGTGGTATTGACAAAAGAATAGAGACTAGAGGTTGATACCAAACTTATAATCCTATAAGTGGTATTGACAGGGAAATGAAATTGGAGAATTACATCAAACTTATGATCTCATGAGTGATATTTCATCAAAGAAATCAATGGAGATTGATTGATGAAAGGGGTTGGACAAGGAGAACTGGAGGAAGTTGTTGCACCTTCATCCAAAGGATTGTAAGTACTTTTACTTTTTCTCATTAATATAATCAATGCTTGGCATGTTTCTTTCAAACTTGTACTTGTTCCATATAAGTTTGTATACAGTAGATGGATCTATGTTTGAGCTAATCTCAGTAGAGTAGGAATTCTTTTGTACCTTTGTTTGTTTTGCAGGACCTATCAAGGAGCTCAAGATCAAAGCTCAGCCTGGACTTTGCAAGGACAAACGTCATTCACAAGGTACATGTCTTTCTCTTTCTCTTTCATTCATTAGCTTGATTAGATCTAAAATGAATTCAGTGTCCATGTTAAGTACTTTCTGTCTTGGCCTTAGGCGTATAGAGACCAAGAGGGAATCCACTTATCCACAGGGGGATTCACCTACAACAGAAATTGTCGACTCGACTGGGGAGGATAATTGATTTTTGTTTCCATTCCCAAATCTTGTTTTGGATATTTGACCACTGATTTGATCTTCTTCACATTGTCTTGTTGATTCTTAGATTGGTTTGATTGCCTCATTATGTCATCATGATCACCATGATTGACTGAATTTCTTTTATTTTTTGAGTTTTTGGACATTTTTGTGAGTTTTTGAAGCAAAGCGCTCCCCCCTTGTTGTTTTCATAGTGGTATAACTCCCCTATAGCCTTACACAGAGTTCTCAAACGCCGTGATGCCCCTTACACTATAGCACTACCCCTTTTTTTGTGAGAAAATCTCCAAAATTTGCATTTTCTAAAGCTATTTCTGGCTTTTGGCATTTGCTCAGGGTCCCATACTCTTAGCCCATTTTGATATTGGCTTTCAAAAATCCTTCTTTCTGAGAATTCATCCTCTTTTGTTTGGTATTTTGACATCTTTTTCCTTTCCTTGAAACCACTCTTTGTCTTTGATGACCTAGAGTTAAAGAAGGGTGGGATTTTGACATCTTGTTTTTCTTCTCCTTTATCTGACTAAGTGAAATTTTTTTTGAGGAAATCCAAAGGTCTCTGAACCTTTTCATTTGATCTTTGAGGTCAACTTTCCATCATTTCTCTTTTTGTTTGAGGTTTTTGGTTCTTGCTTGCAATTTGATTATCTTTGTCCTTCTTGTCTATTTCACGACAAGAGTGTGTCTTTGTTTTGTGTGAGGTTTGCTTCTAACTGTTTAATCCTAAAGTCTGATTGGAATTTAGATGTCTTTCATCTGATTATCATTCACATAGAAACAAAAGGAGAGATTTTAGTGATTGGTTTGGATATTAGAAAGAATTTCTGAATTTTTTTAGCATTGCATTGGATTTCATTGAGAAACACTTGTATCAGGAAATTACATCTTAGTGTTTGATAGTGAAAATAACTTTCTCTCTTTCCCTTAAATAGCCGTTCATCAAAATACAAGACTGCTTATCATCTTCTTTTGCATTTTTGGGATTTGAGTCATCATACCATTAGTTTCATTATCATACACCCTTTGAGTAAAGAACAACCATAAAAGAAACGCTAATTAAAAATTATCTAGAACATTTTTGTTTTTAGGATCTTCCACCAACATTAGACTAAGATTAGCACCTTGGATTAGGCTATGAGTACAAATCTCCAAAGATTTCAAACAAACATTAGCATCTCGAGATAGGGAGAGTCAAATCCAATTGTCATATAGGATTTCTGGGATCCCCCTCTCACACAGGGGTTACACATGAGGTCACATTCAGGTGAGTTATGAATATTATCCATTAGTGGTTCAACTATTTGTAGTGGTTGGGTCATATATTGGGGGTCACTTGAGGGTATTCCCATGATTATGTGTGGGAGCCTTTCGAGTTGATTTCAGACTTGTTATCCTACCCATACGTTTGGATCGAACTATCGACTATACTCGTCGGACGACTACGATTTGGTGTCCATAGTTGCCATAATCCTTAGGAACTTACACGAGGTGACAATGGAGGGAATTCTCACTGTACCTGGGACATACATTGGTCAAACTCAGTCGGGCTCTTTGGAGGGTAAATCCATAATTACCACATGGAAGATTTCACCAAGGTGAAAGTCCGTTAAGCAGGTCACCATTGTAACTGTTCCACCATATCCTATCCCCTTCTTGACATGGTAACATGATGTTGGATTTCATCACCAACTAGTACGATCATCGAGAGAAGTCTTGTTTGCTTGGTTTTGATTCCTAGATTTTATTAGCGTATGTTGTTTCTTTTAGTTAGTTCGCCCTAGATTTTCATCATGTACTGTTAATATCCAAAATTAATCCTTAGACAATAAAGGTCTTCGTCAATCATGTAGGATGCAAGGGATGTATCCAGAATGCTACCAACCCTTACCTCCTAACCCTCTAGAAGACAACTATCGTGGAGAGGTAGAAAATCAATCTAACAATGGAAGTGTTGTTGCTCCTTCGTTAGATAACCCAGAAGGCGCTTTGGTTACAGATGATAATCCCACTCCTCACACTACATCTATGTTGATAACCCCTCTCGAACAACTTTTTCTTCATTTAGACTCACTTGGGAACATCATAGACAAAGAGGTCCCACAGTTACCGGAAAAAGATTTTACCGAAACATATATGGGATCCACAAAACCAACATTTTGTGATGAGTATAGGACTCTTATTCATCTTAGCACTGCAGTAGATGCAAATCCCACACCTTCTCATTCTGTATGGAGTAATTCATCGAAATGAAATCTCTATGAGCATTTTGAGTCCTTTCAACAAGCCTTTTATCCTCATGACCCTCCTGGTGAAACAGAACAATCCGGTCAAACTATGAATCACCCCATCGATCAGGTCATTAATCCTACTATTACACCAGCATAAGTCCATCCTAATGCTGGACTCATCACCTTTACTCATTCCCAAGTCACTTCAATCCCTACGCCTACTTTTACAATATTTCACTCTACAACTCCACATGTTTTGCACGATCCTGCTGGGAGATCTTTTCACTCCAGAATGCAAACCCTTGCTAGCCAAATACAAACGACTGGAGGGAAACCACCATCTAGTAGACCTATCCTTTCTGGAGGACAACCATTCTATGGCATGCCTACCCCTTTCAGGGAACAACCCTATTTTCATGCTCCTCCTGGAGGGAAACCTCCCTTTGCCATTCATACCCCGGTCGTTAATCCACCGCTGGCAGGGGGGAAACCTTCGTTTGCTGGAAACCCTTCACAATCCTAGGGAGTATCTTCAAGAGACATTTTTACCCAACCTCACATTGGGGGGCACTCATATCATAACCCATAAGGAGGAGTATCAAATCTTGTTCCTTTCGAGACATCTTATGGACAACCTTATCCGGGCAGTATCCCAAACACCACCTGGAGTTCTCAGGGACAACAACCTTATCCTCCTCATGGGCCTAATGTGTATCGACCTCTGGGATCTACTTCTTACAATACTCAAGGGAAAAATGTTTATCCTCCTTATGGGAAAGAAAATCACCTGACTTATAATGCTCATAACCCACTGAGTTATACAAATGTTCCTCAACCATCATTCAATCTTGCTTATCCTGGCCAAAAACAACTATATGTAGGAGGACCTACTGGTTACAACTATCCACCTAACCCAGTTTATGGGTCCTACTGGTGTTCCTATGTCACACTAGTATCATCCACAAATTAACCGACAACTACCTTTCCTTACGACTATGGATCTCCCAGACTTGTCTCGGTTAACTAATGATCTTATTTTTCATTGACCGGTTTGGCCAGTTATTCCAACTAAACTTCCTTTCGATATTCCAAAATTTGATGGAAAATCTGGAGAAGATCCAAATAACCACATGATAACTTTCCATTTGTTGTATTCATCAAACTCCCTCATGGATGATTCTATATTTTTGTGTCTTTTCCAGCGAATACTTACAGGCTCAACAACAAAGTGGTATATTGAACTACCATGTGCTTCTTTTCACGATTTCAACTTCCTTGCCATGTCTTTCCTCACACACTTTCAACTACCTATTTGCTACGAGACGGGTACTGAACTCTTGACCTCCCTTCGTCAAACTGACTTCGTGCATATCTCTGACCATATTCATGAGTGGAGACAATGATGAAGGATGATCAAGGTAATCATTTCTAACATATTATTGGCGGAATGGTTTACTAAATCACTTTTACCCCCAATCACTTGCAATGTAACTATGTATGGCACAATCATCGAGGAAGAAACCATTTCTCGAGCTCTGTACTTAGATTTGGTTTATTCCCAATCTAGTACATTGCATGATTTGCTTCCAAATGCTACTCGATCTAATACCGATCCATCCAAACCGTCATCCTCATCTCATGTGAACGATGTTATCGATTCCATCAAAACTCAATCTACTTCCCAATCGACCACACTCTCTTCTACCCCCCCCAAAACTCAGATCTCTGAGGTGAATGTAGTTCAATCTTCCCCTTCACAAAAATCTGAAGGTAATAAGAAGAAAAAAAAAATCAAAAAATACTAATAACAATGAACAACCAAAAAATCAAGCTCAAACACCTACTATTGAAAAGCAACCACAACGGAAACTGAAATTCCCATGTATCATTTGTGGTGATGATCACTACACTCGAGATTGTCCACATCATAATGAAGTGTCCAAAATTTTCCAGGGAAATTCACAACTCGCCATGCTTACTCAACCTTTTCCATAGAAACAATCCATGGTTGCTCAAACCCCCTCTCTTGGGGAAAGTTCTAGCCATCCTCATGATGAGGCCTTGACGAGTGCACATATTTATATGTTTAATAGGATTAATTTGACCACTCACTCTAAGACATACGACACACCATGTAACCCTGACAAAGGAAAAGACATTAATGATACCAATACTTTACCGGATCCATCACCATCCTCCATTAGTCCTCCATTGGTTAATCCTCCGTTTGGACCACTTCAGATTGAGAAACCTATGTTCGACATTATCTTATGCCCTCCTAAGCGCACTATTCACAAAGCTACCTTTAATCCTAGTTCACGTGCCACCCATAACTACAACATTGTTGAATATTTGTCTCAAGCATCATGTTTTATGTCTGTGTTAGAAGTTCTACAACACTACCCAAGTCAACGTAGAATGCTATTAGAAGCTATTGGAACTGTTGATCTTGAGTTGTCTAGCCATATCATGTTTAACCTGGATAATTATGCGTCTCGACTCTCCCACCAACTTGCTTTCCAAGTTGATGTTGTTGTTCACAATCAACAAATCCACTGAACTATTCTGGATGAGGGAGCCT
>JZKD02S1711857.1:41548-52321 GCA_000966675.3 Picea glauca | reverse complement strand
GTACTTAGATTTGGTTTATTCCCAATCTAGTACATTGCATGATTTGCTTCCAAATGCTACTCGATCTAATACCGATCCATCCAAACCGTCATCCTCATCTCATGTGAACGATGTTATCGATTCCATCAAAACTCAATCTACTTCCCAATCGACCACACTCTCTTCTACCCCCCCCAAAACTCAGATCTCTGAGGTGAATGTAGTTCAATCTTCCCCTTCACAAAAATCTGAAGGTAATAAGAAGAAAAAAAAAATCAAAAAATACTAATAACAATGAACAACCAAAAAATCAAGCTCAAACACCTACTATTGAAAAGCAACCACAACGGAAACTGAAATTCCCATGTATCATTTGTGGTGATGATCACTACACTCGAGATTGTCCACATCATAATGAAGTGTCCAAAATTTTCCAGGGAAATTCACAACTCGCCATGCTTACTCAACCTTTTCCATAGAAACAATCCATGGTTGCTCAAACCCCCTCTCTTGGGGAAAGTTCTAGCCATCCTCATGATGAGGCCTTGACGAGTGCACATATTTATATGTTTAATAGGATTAATTTGACCACTCACTCTAAGACATACGACACACCATGTAACCCTGACAAAGGAAAAGACATTAATGATACCAATACTTTACCGGATCCATCACCATCCTCCATTAGTCCTCCATTGGTTAATCCTCCATTTGGACCACTTCAGATTGAGAAACCTATGTTCGACATTATCTTACGCCCTCCTAAGAGCACTATTCACAAAGCTACCTTTAATCCTAGTTCACGTGCCACCCATAACTACAACATTGTTGAATATTTGTCTCAAGCACCGTGTGTTATGTCTATGTTAGAAGTTCTACAACACTACCCCAGTCAACGTAGAATGCTCTTGGAAGCTATTGGAACTGTTGATCTTGAGTCGTCTAGCCATATCATGTTTAACCTGGATAATTATGCGTCTCGACTCTCCCACCAACTTTCTTTCCAAGTTGATGTTGTTGCTCACAATCAACAAATCCACTGAACTATTCTGGATGAGGGAGCCTCAACTTGTGTCATGTCTTTAGCGTGTTGGAAAGGTTTAAAATCACCCGCACTTAAAAAATCCCCAATGATGTTACATGCCTTCGATGGGTGATGTTTTCATCCCCATGGGCTTTTACAGTCCCTGTCCATCCAATTGGGTGGAAAAGTTGTTACTGTTGATGTTGAGGTGGTCGATGCTCCCATCGATTACAACTTGTTACTTGGAAAAATTTGGTTTTATGCTATGAATGGCATTGCCTCATCGGTCTTTTGATGTGTACAATTTTCTCATCAGGGAAAAATTGTCATTGTTGATCAGTTGGATTTCTACACGACCGATGCTCGCACTCCTGCTACCAACAATATTCCGTTCTTGGGAGACCAGACGATCACATATGAAAGCGTTGGTGTTGGCTTACTGAAATATTCTAGCCTCATGGTTACCTTCCCTACACCACTTCCACAAATACACATCATATTTCCACTGTCGATATGATTTCGGCCGCAACTTATCAATATTTGGAATCATCTGACCCTTGGATTGTACCTAGTCCATTGGAGTTTGATGCACTAGGTGACACAGTGCCACTTAGGTCAGCCAAAAAATCATACGTTTCTCTCCCATCAAATTTTCCCTCATCATCTGACCAACATATATTGGCACCCGACAGTTACTCGATTCCATCACGGTTAAGTTCCTTATCATCTGTGATCGATTACATTTCCCCAATTTTTCCTTCATATTGTTGGAGTTACTTCACACACACCTAGGATTTCTTTTTCATAAGGCTTTTATTTTTTTATTAGTCATAATTAGTCATTATCCAGTCTCCTATATTTTAGGAGAGAATTTTCCACTTATAGAATATTCTCTTTCAGTTCACACTTTAGTTTGACTAGTTGAGTTGAGTTTAGATGTTGCATTGGGATCATCACCATGCAACATTGGGATCATCACCATGATAATTCGACCTTGCCTTGGTATCTTCACCAAAGTGGCACATTATCCTTGATTCCTTGAGTTAACTCCTCACTACTTTATGTTCAGTTAGTTAACTGAAGACTAGTTGACTAGTTAACTCAACTAGGTGGCAGTTGACTCCCGTAACTGCCTGAGAGATTAGAATAGGTGGCAGTTTACTCCTGTAATTGCTGGTGTGTGTCCAGATCACTCTAGACCAACACTATGGTGACTTGGTTCACCTCAATTCGAACTCATTGAGATATATAGAGTATATCATGTGTAAATTATTCATTATTAACAACGGTTAATGAGAATTCTTTCTATTCTTTCTCTCCTTCTTATTTTTCCAATTCTCTCTACAAATGTGTGTATCATTATTTATCTNTGGAAAGGTTTAAAATCACCCACACTTAAAAAATACCCAATGATGTTACATGCCTTCAATGGGCGATGTTTTCATCCCCATGGGCTTTTACAGTCCCTGTCCATCCAATTGGGTGAAAAAGTTGTTACTGTTGATGTTGAGGTGGTCAATGCTCCCATCGATTACAACTTGTTACATGGAAAAAATTGGTTTTATGCTATGAATGACTTTGCCTCATCGGTCTTTTGATGTGTACAATTTTCTCATCAGGGAAAAATTGTCATTGTTGATCAGTTGGATTTCTACACAACCGATGCTCGCACTCCTGCTACCAACAATATTTTGTTCTTGGGAGACCACACAATCACATATGAAAGCGTTGGTGTTGGCTTACTAAAATATTCTAGCCTCATGGTTACCTTCCCTACACCACTTCCACAAATACACATCATATTTCCACTGTCGATATGATTTCGGCCGCAACTTATCAATCTTTGGAATCATCTGACCCTTGGATTGTACCTAGTCCATTGGAATTTGATGCACTAGGTGACACAGTGCCACTTAGGTCAGCCAAAAAATCATACGTTTCTCTCCCATCAACTTCTCCCTCATCATCTGACCAACATATATTGGCACCCGACAATTACTCGATTCCATCACGGTTAAGTTCCTTATCATCTGTGATCGATTACATTTCCCCAATTTTTCCTTCATATTGTTGGAGTTACTTCACACACACCTAGGATTTCTTTTTCATAAGGCTTTTATTTGTTTATTAGTCATAATTAGTCATTATCCAGTCTCCTATATTTTAGGAGAGAATTTTCCACCTAGAGAATATTCTCTTTCAGTTCACACTTTAGTTTGACTAGTTGAGTTGAGTTTAGATGTTGCATTGGGATCATCACCATGATAATTCGACCTTGCCTTGGTATCTTCACCAAAGTGGCACATTATCCTTGATTCCTTGAGTTAACTCCTCACTACTTTATGTTCAGTTAGTTAACTGAAGACTAGTTGACTAGTTAACTCAACTAGGTGGCAGTTGACTCCCGTAACTGCCTGAGAGATTAGAATAGGTGGCAGTTTACTCCTGTAATTGCTGGTGTGTGTCCAGATCACTCTAGACCAACACTATGGTGACTTGGTTCACCTCAATTCGAACTCATTGAGATATATAGAGTATATCATGTGTAAATTATTCATTATTAACAACGGTTAATGAGAATTCTTTCTATTCTTTCTCTCCTTCTTATTTTTCCAATTCTCTCTACAAATGTGTGTATCATTATTTATCTAGATCTATTCTATTTTGTCCATATCACTCTATACCACCACTATGGTGAATTGGTTCTCCTCGAGTCAAACTCATTGAGATATACAAAGTATATCATGTGTAAATTATTCATTATTCACAACGATTAATGAGAATTCTTTCTATTCTTTCTCTCCTTCTTCTTCTTTTTCCAATTCTCTCTGCAAATGTGTGTATCATTGTGTTAGCGAAATTTCTTGTAAGGGAGGATAAAATGCAAAGGAACGGGTAAAAACCCACCTACCCTAAGTTCAAGGCACAAAATGCACCTATGGGTAAGAGGCAAGCAAATCTAGACGGCGGGGATGCGCACGCCCGTATCAACGATGCACATCAGATTCCGGATCCCCCCCGCCTTTCTACCTTTAAGTGGAGGGGGGGGTATAGAATCGAGGGCGCACCTCTCCAACGTTTATGATCAAAGTTCCCAGATCAACGGCGCACAGGCAATTCTGGACCCCCCTTTCCTTTCTACCTTTAATAAGGGGGGGAGGGGTCTGGAATCAGGTGCGCATCTTCCCAATGACCGAGATCAAAGTGACCAGATCAATGGCACATAGGTAATCCTACCATTGCCAGTCGCTCCACTTTTAATCAATGTGGGGCCTTCCCTCGTCGTGTCACCTCCCGAGCTACCTCTCCCCTACAGTTTGTCTTCCACTTCACCTCATGACATGGCCCCTCCTCAGTCCATCGTCCTCCTGCCAGCTGCCATGTGTT
The DNA here is from genome assembly GCA_000966675.3 of Picea glauca. Classification (NCBI taxonomy): domain Eukaryota; kingdom Viridiplantae; phylum Streptophyta; class Pinopsida; order Pinales; family Pinaceae; genus Picea; species Picea glauca. The sequence goes on along the minus strand of JZKD02S1711857.1, from coordinate 47,931 downwards.
CCCCTCTGTCCATGTCACATGTCCANATCACGGTTAAGTTCCTTATCATCTGTGATCGATTACATTTCCCCAATTTTTCCTTCATATTGTTGGAGTTACTTCACACACACCTAGGATTTCTTTTTCATAAGGCTTTTATTTGTTTATTAGTCATAATTAGTCATTATCCAGTCTCCTATATTTTAGGAGAGAATTTTCCACCTAGAGAATATTCTCTTTCAGTTCACACTTTAGTTTGACTAGTTGAGTTGAGTTTAGATGTTGCATTGGGATCATCACCATGATAATTCGACCTTGCCTTGGTATCTTCACCAAAGTGGCACATTATCCTTGATTCCTTGAGTTAACTCCTCACTACTTTATGTTCAGTTAGTTAACTGAAGACTAGTTGACTAGTTAACTCAACTAGGTGGCAGTTGACTCCCGTAACTGCCTGAGAGATTAGAATAGGTGGCAGTTTACTCCTGTAATTGCTGGTGTGTGTCCAGATCACTCTAGACCAACACTATGGTGACTTGGTTCACCTCAATTCGAACTCATTGAGATATATAGAGTATATCATGTGTAAATTATTCATTATTAACAACGGTTAATGAGAATTCTTTCTATTCTTTCTCTCCTTCTTATTTTTCCAATTCTCTCTACAAATGTGTGTATCATTATTTATCTGGATCTATTCTGTTTTGTCCATATCACTCTAGACCACCACTATGGCGACTTGGTTCTCCTCAAGTCAAACTCATTGAGATATACAAAGTATATCATGTGTAAATTATTCATTATTCACAACGATTAATGAGAATTATTTCTATTCTTTCTCTCCTTCTTCTTCTTTTTCCAATTCTCTCTGCAAATGTGTGTATCATTGTGTTAGAGAAATTTCTTGTAAGGGAGGATAAAATGAAAAGGAACGGGTAAAAACCCACCTACCCTAAGTTCAAGACACAAAATGCACCTATGGGTAAGCGGCAAGAAAATCTGGACGGCGGGGATGCGTGCGCATGTATCAACGACGCACATCAGATTCCGGAGCCCCCCTGCCTTTCTACCTTTAAGTGGAGGGGGGGGTCTGGAATCGAGGGCGCACCTCTCCAACGTTTATGATCAAAGTGCCCAAATCAATGGAACATAGGCAATTTTGGACCCCCCTTGCCTTTCTGCCTTTAATAAGGGGGGGGAGGGGTCTGGAATCAGGTGCACATCTTCCCAATGACTGAGATCAAAGTGACCAGATCAATGGCACATAGGTAATCCCACCATTGCCAGTCGCTCCACTTTTAATCAATGTGGGGCCTTCCCTCGTCGTGTCACCTCCTGAGCTACCTCTCCCCTACAGCCTGTCTTCCACTTCACCTCATGACATGGCCCCTCCTCAGTCCATCGTCCTCCTGCCAGCTGCCATGTGTTCCCCTCTGTCCATGTCACATGTCCATTCATCCTTGTGGAACCCTTTTCCCTTTTTCTCATTTTCTCTTGACACCTCATGCCAGGTGTTCTTCATCTCCCAACTCGCCTCTCCTCCTCCTTCAGTCCTACCACCTTATGACTTCCCCGTCATCTCCCTACGACATTGTGCCCTATCATAAAGGCGCTTCATATTTCTCCCTCCGGCTATGTTTGGCTGTCTCAACTCTGAATCCACCATCCCCAGCATGTGCCCCAGACTTCGCGTTGGCCTCCACATCTATCCATCGGGTTGTTCAGCTAATCGAGGTGGCAGTGAAAGGGGCCCTCCACGGCCCAAGGGTGTCGAGTTGGCTGGGCCGATCTCAATCCCAGGGAAGCAGTTATTAAGGTAGTGGGTGGTGGTTAGAAATCATCTCCGCCATAAAGGGAAATTCCGGCAATGAATTAAAAGCACATCGATTCGCCCATGGGACTTTCAGGAGTTCGATTGCGTCTGCCATAGGTGCATGATCATTCAGAGACTGCAGGTGCAGATTGTTAGAAGCCATGCATACGCCAATTTTTTAATGCAATGTCTCGATTTTGTTGTTGTTGTTGTTTTGAGTATATGTAGGTGTTTTTGCCACTTTGGTATCTATCGATGGTAGAGCGAAGCTCCCGACAGTAAAGTTTAAACAACCATTCTAGTTCTCTGGTTGTGCATCTGTATATGAGATTTCTTGTTTTATGACAAACAATTTTCCTACTCCATCTAAGCTTTCATCTCATCCTAGGGAGTTCATGATCGACTGATTCGCATGAATTGTTACAATTATGTCATGATAAAGGATTTATCATTGCATCATTGTATTCTTTGGTTTTTTGTGTTTGACTGTAAGAAGATCTTGTGTTTGGACGCTTTCTTCCCCAGTCTGTTAGAAACCTGTTGTTTATGACAGACCCTTGCACTCTTCTTATAAAAGTCGTCCCCCTACTCACCCTTATTACAACTCACTATTTTAAGTTTATCTAAGACCTCACTTACCCATGCGTGCCTGGCCTAGTTTCAGAGTTGAAACGATATTGTTATGAGTTTACTTCCATTTGACCATCCCTTTTATAAACAAATCGTGACATTAAACTGATGGGCGTCGGGTTCTGCTCTTGCTGCAATCCAGGAGTGACTTCCGTCACCAACACATTGTTTAGCTAGATCTATTATGTGTAGGTTCAACACATTTACATGGTATCATGGCCGATGGACTGCTAAGCAAAAGCTACACCAAAAGTTTTTGCAGGTACAAAAGATTGAAGACAATGGAAAGATGGAATTCCAAAAATAATTCATTCTTACACCTTACAACTATTTTGCATGGAAGGAGAAAATAGCCATACATATTTTATATATAGGGTTGTATATATTAACCATGAATACAGATATAGAGCCGACATTAGCCATAGAAAAATCCAAGTACTTAAATCACATGGATGAGGCACTTGGAACAATTTTCATTCTTATTTCTCTCGATCTCCTTTTTCATATATGTTCCTGTAAGACTCCCAATGAAGCCTAGACCATATTGGAAGGGATCTTTGGAAAACAGGATGAGATCAGTAGACACATGTTGGAGGTTGAGCTTCTCACATTGGATCCAAAAATCTTTTAGAATATCCAAGATTTCTTTACAAAATTCAAGGATTTACTGTCGCAACTCAAATCTTGCGGGGTTGATAAATCGAAGGAGTAGAAACAAATAGTTCTCACCATTCTCTCCAAGATTGGTCCTAAATTCTCATTATTCGTATCTACATTCCATATTTTCATATTCACCTCTCGAGCCACCTGGAAGATGCCTTCTCTTGAGGACTTTATCGAATCCCTAACACAAGAGAAAACCAAGCTCATCAACATGGGCACAATCAAAGGCCCAGGGGACCATGCACTCACTGTGCATGATGGCATCCACAAATATCAAAAATCTAAATATAAAGATAATCGGAAATCTCATGCACATATGAAGAATGAAGGGTACACAAAACCCTTCACTGATGCCTCCGAATCCAAAGGAGAAAAGGAGAGAAATGCACATACTGTCACAAAGGATTCCATTTGGAATCTTCATGCATGCAAAATAAAATATATCTAATGTCTTAGGTACTTCAGAAAAACAACCTTGAAGATTGCATCCTTGAGGGTGCAAAGAAGAAGAAGCTAGAAGATCCGAATTCCAAGAAAGGAAATTCTAGCCATGTCTTGATTGCCATCAACTCCTCTCCTGATGCTTGGATCGTAGATTCAGGAGCATCACATCACATGGATGCCTTAGAATCATTCTATTCTCCTTTGGATGCATGCAAAGTTTCTCCTATTCTGATGGGGGACAACTCTTCTATCGAAGTCACCAGCAAAGGAAGGATTGAACTGACCAACAGAAGCTTCGAGAATGTGTTGCATGTTCCTGAGATTTTTGTCAACCTTCTCTTCATGTATTAGATGAAGAATTCTGGCACCAGAAAAAAATTTGTATTCACACCAAATTCCATGGAGATATATGACATGCAAACCATCTCCAAGGTTTCTACTGGTGAGGTAAATCATCATTCTAGATTGTATACATTTTCTGAATTCATTGAACCTAATTCTTCTTTACTACTTACTCATGCTGATGAAAGTAGTAGGATATGGAATGAAAGGTTTGGAAATTTGAATTTCAGATACATGCAACAAATTAGCAAGCACAGATTATTTGATGGTCTACCAAACATCCATTTCTCCAAGGGAGTATGTGAGGGATGTGTTCTCGGAAAACACCCTCAAGAGAAATTCATCATGGAAAGTCTCAGCAAGCTTCTGCACCTTTAGATCTGATCCACAATGACCTCATGGGTCCTTTTCCGCATCCATCGATCAACAAAGAGAGGTTTGTTCTCATTTTTGTTGATGATTTCTCATGTTTTACTTGGATCTACTTTATCAGGCAAAAATCTGAGGTCTTTCAACACCTCAAAGATTTCAAAGCTTTGGTTGAGACACAGTCTGGAAAAAAGATCAAAGTCCTCTGAATTGATAATGGGAGAGTATGTGAATCATGAGATTCATAATATTTTCCATGAGTCAAGGATTCATTTGTAGCATACAATTCCCTACACTTCGTAGCAAAATAGAGTTGCCAAGTGGAAAAATAGATCTCTAAAGGAGATGGCATCTTGCATGTTGCATGCAAAGTCACTACCACAGAGACTATGGACTGAAGAACTTAATTATGAAACATACATCCAAAAAATATCTCCTCATAGATCTGTCAAGGATAAGACCCCCTACGAGGCTTGAAGCGGCCTCAAACCGAAAGTGGACCACTTTCGCATTTTTGGTTCACGTGCATGGGTCCGGATTCCCTCTGAAAAGTGGAAGGCACTTGATCCACAGAGCACCGAGTGCATTTTTGTTGGATACCCTAATGGTGTGAAGGGATATTGGCTTATTGATATTTCCTTGGACCGACTCATTATTGAGCGTAGTGTCCAATTCAAGGAAAGTGTCTCGCATGTACCTTAGTAGTCACATGCAAACACATTCACTCTTCCACCTGTTTGAAATGATGAGCATGCACATGTTGACTCTTATTCAGATGAGATTTCTAATTCAAAGGACTTAGATGATTCAGATTTAGAGTCAGTACAGTCAAATGCAGAGTTAGAGCATCCAGATGCAGTCGTAGAGCCAGAGCAGAGGCCCAAGTGGGCACAAACTACTCTTCAAGATGCAGGGGATCCCATTGGTGATCCATCTGATACTAGGAGGACTCGATCTAATTTCAAGGAGCCTCCTATTTCACTAACTTCTACTGAACCATTTCATTCCAGACATATTTTCTTTGTTCAGTCTTTAGATCCAAAGTCTTATGGAGAGGCTGTTGGAAATCCATTTTGGAAATTCTTCATGCAGGAGGAGTACAACCCATCCTCAAGAACCAGACTTGGGATCTGCTTCCCCATCCTTCTGGGAGGAAACTTATCAGATGTAGATGTTTCTACAGGACCATGACCATAGCGGATGGATAGATTAGCAGATACAAAACCAGGCTTCTCACCAAAAGCTTTTAACAGGTTCATGGTATTAACTATGATGAGACCTTCACTCCAGTAGTGAAGATGGATTCCATATGATTGACACTTTCCATTGCGACAACCAAGATATGGGAAGTCCATCAGATGGACATGAAGAATGCATTTCTTCACAATGATCTCTTTGAGCAGATCTACATGGAGCAGCCCCATGGATTTATGCAGGACTCATCTTTGTCCTGTCGACTAAACAAGTCACTTTATGGCCTCAAGCAGGCTCTGAGGGCATGGTATGCCAATATGGACTCCTACATGTTCTCATAGAACTTTGCACATTGTAAATCAGACCCAAATGTATACATGCTCAAGACGACTGATTCACTTCTACTTTTAGTTATGTATGCTGATGATTTGCTGATCACTGGTTGCTTGACATTAGCGATAGCTATAGTCAAGAGGATTCTTCATGATAGGTTTTTGATGATGGACATGGGTCCACTACACTTCTTCCTTGCACTTGATATCAGTCAGGATACATCAGGCATCAAACTGTCTCAAGCCAAGTATGCACGAGATCTCCTTGAGATATTTCACATGAAAGACTGCAAGTTTGCTCTGACTCCTTTTCTATCAGAAGTCAAACTTGAGGATGGCAGGGAGAATCCACTGGTTGACAAAAAAATGTATAGACAACTAGTGGGGAGCTTGTTGTATCTCACACACTCCAGACCAGACCTTTCATATGCAGTTGGCACAGTTTCCAGGTTCATGCAGGAGCCACATGAGCTACATTGGAAAGCTGCAAAGTGTATCCTTCGATACGTACAGGGCACCATCACCTTTGGGATTCATTATGTAACAGATTCTACATTAGATCTCATTGGTTTTACTGATTCTGACTGGGATGACGATAGCATTGATCGCAAGTCCAC
>JZKD02S1711846.1:115933-126123 GCA_000966675.3 Picea glauca | reverse complement strand
ACCTTCATCTCATTATTCCACAAATAAGCATGGGTTCTCTAACCATACTTCTAGGATAACTCAATCTGCAAAGCGTCTTCCCGTGAGGGCTTTCACCATAAGGGGATCACTTTGGAGTTCATCTATCTGTACTTATTATCAACCATGAAAATACAATAATGAGTCATCTTTACATCAAACAAACTTGGGTCCATTACCCAAACCTTCATTACCCAAACCTTTGTGCTATCGGGCTTTCTTCAAGGGTTGACATCAATGACAACCAACCTTAATCAACACTTTTTGTCTTTTGACACCCAGTTTTTCTTTGATCACTTGGGAAGAACTTTTGGTGCCAGTATCTGACTATTTTATGAGTTTAACACTTGTTGTTGATTGGTTTTCAGGGATTGAAAGACCTTCTTTGTCATTTTACAAGTTTTTACTTCTTGATTTTTGTCAACAAGGATATAATCTTTAGATTTAGATCTGAGTGCTTGACTGATAAACGTATTTGATTTGATTTAAGGTTTTGGATTGTTTACATTTTTTGGATTGCTTGTTGATTGGAAAGTCATTTTCGTTTGCATTTAAAGAAACATTTTCTTGTCATCTTTATTTTTATTTTCATTGAAAGTTTGATTTGTGTATTTGTTGAGTGTATCTATTTTCTTTGATTACTTTTCCTTTCTTCATTATATCCCTGACTTGGTTTTGGAAAGGAAGGATTAAAGTCATTTATTCTTTTTAAGTAATCATTCATAAGAAAATGTTTTTCATTCAATTTTTTTTACAAGAGAACAAATTGGGAAATTTCATTGCTTATGATTGTTTGAAATTGTGTTCATTCAAGAAAAAGAAATTACATTTCGTAAGATTTCGTGTTTCCGGAAAAATACTTTCTCCCTACTATAATTAGAGTTCACTGAACTTAAACATTCCATCGTTCATCTCTTCTTGCATATTATTGGGTGAAGATCTCATACAACATCAATTTCATCTCCATCTCCCTCTTGCGTAAACAACAACCTCTAAAAAACTACGTAATTTTAAAATTTAATTAGTAACTTTTATTTTCTAGGGCTCTTTTACACCAACATTAGCTAGGCTAGCACTTTGGAATAGGTTGTGAGGCACACTCTCCAAAGCATAAAACACACTGTAGAATCTTGTGATAGGGAGTGTTCAAATCCACTTGCAACATTTTTTCCTGGGAATCCCTTCTCACACAAGGGTCAAACCCGAGGTCACATTAAGGCTGGCAGAGTTACTCACCCTACTTTGTTGGTCTTGGTGTAGAGATTGCACGTATTACGGGGGTCACTTAAAGGTATACCCACATTTATGAGTGGAAGCCTTACGAGTTGATTTCAGGCTAGATACCCTGCCCTTGCGCATGGATCGAACTGTCGACTGTTTCCCCAGGCATAACTGTTGTTCTTGGTAGCTTTAGTAGCCTATCTCTTTAGGGTCTTACATGAGGTGACTGTGGAGGGGAAAGTCTTCATAGTACCTGGAATCGACATTGGCTAGACTCACTCGAGATACTTGGAGGGTATACCCATGATTATGTGTGGGAGCTTGCACAAGGGTGTAATTCTGTTAAGCATGTCGTCAATGTAAATTTTCCACCCGCTCCATCCCAACCCCTTCTTCTCTTGACTTCGCAATGTTGGATTTCATCACCAACTAGTGACTTTGAAATAAGAAGCTTTCTTTGCTTGGTTTGATTTCTAGATTTTATTAGCGAGTGTTGTTTCTTTCCGTAGTTGGCCATAGATTTCTTCCGTAAAATATTTGGTTTGGTCAACATTGACCCTCCATGCCGTTCACATAGGATGCAAGGGATACCCCCAGAAGATATGGAAGATTATCTCCCTTTTCCTCCTAATTCAACGAAGGGATCTCTTGAATGGAAAGAGGCCCAGGATACCGTAACCTCACGAGTGGAAAGTTCTGACTCTTTAGAAAAATTTCGACTTATTTTTGATTCTCTAGAGGCTTTCTGACTTCCTCCTGGATACGAGAGACGTATTCTCCAGATGAATTCATCAGGAGACCTTTTTGTTGAAACTTCTGGAATACTGACTAGAACCCATACATGCCCTGGAGTCGAGAATCCCCTTTTGTCTAGTGACATATTTAGAAACCCGCCTCTCACGGTACAGGATATTTACGACAACTTGGGAGGGGGTCCTGATTCACCTGTCATATCACAACTGCCTGAAACGTCTTTTACCTACACGATACCTTTAGACCACTTTGTTGGTACAACTAGCAATATCACCGTCATTCCAGACACATAGTTAGCTGGTCCTAGCTCAAATTTTTCTCTCCATATGGACCATTCTACTATGGTCCCACATGCTACGACTATTCCTATCGAGAATGTGGTGGTTAACCAAGCTCCCATTGGCACACCACTTTCATCTAGACCTATCTCGTCACTTCCTCCTAGGTATCACGCTTTGAATCCTTCCATCATCGTCCCTACCCAGGTTCCATCCGAAGTTTCTGGACTTTTTGTTCCACCTGGGTACAATGCTACTGACATTTTTGTTCCTACACCTTCCCAGGTCCTCTCTGGAGCGTCTTATCCACCTTTTCTTGTGGCATCTGGCCCTAGTGGCTCCAATACAATTGGCAACACCCACCATCTATGCACTTCTAGTTACCAGATTCCCGTTGGAGGGAAATCTCACGCTGGGGGGCAACCTCAATTTGGGGGTCAACCTCAGACTGGGGCACCACCATATGTTGGGGGGAAACCTCCACTTGGAGGACAACCTCATGTTGGACTATATAACCCACTGTATGGACAAAACACACCAGGATCACTATCCCAACTTTGGAACCTTCTTGCACAAAGAAATCCACAATCATCTGGGGGGAAACAACCTCAAGTCAACTCTTTTGTACCCCCTCACTTGGGCCAACCATATCCAAGTTCTTTGAATCCCGCTTGGGGTCTGCACATTCACTCCAGTTTCCCTTTTCAAGGGAACATATCCAACCAACCCAACCCTATGGGCTATATGCCTCCAAATCCTCCATGACAGAATCCGTCAGGACTCTCCACTTACAGGCAGACTGCTTATGGTCCTACTGGTATACCGACGAGATTTCCTCCCCAAAGTCACCAGTATCTTCACATGAATAGACAATTGCCTTTTCTAGACACTTTGGATTTATCCGACTTGTCTAAAATCTTGAATGATCCTATCTTACATTCTCCCCATTGGCTTGTTATACCAGCCAAATTACCATCCGACATTTCCAAGTTTGGCGGTCGAACGAGAGAAGACCCAAACAATCATGTTATGACCATTCATCTTTGGCGTTCATCCAAATCTTGAATCTTGAATATTGTCTAGAATCTTGAATGATCCTATCTTACATTCTCCCCATTGGCCTGTTATACCAGCCAAATTACCGTCCGACATTCCTAAGTTTGACGGTCGACTGGGAGAAGACCCAAACAATCATGTTATGAACTTTCATCTTTAGTGTTTGTCCAAATCTTTGATGGACGAATCCATTCGGTTACGACTCTTCCAATGAAATCTCATGGGTTCGGCGGCCAAGTGTTACATAGAATTACCGCGAGGATTATTTAATGACTTCAATACCATAGCCATGGATTTTCTCACACATTACCAACTGCCAATCTGCTACGAGACATGAACTGAGATTTTGAGTTCCTTTAAGAAATCTTCTACCACTCACATTTTCGATCACATTCATGAGTGGAGACGGAAGAGACGCTTGATCAAAATCGACCTTCCTGATTAGTTGTTGGCTGAATGGTTCACCAAATCATTCATCAGTAAAATCTCCTGTGATATTTCCATGGGTGGAGTTGTCATTGAAGAACATGCAATTAGTTGCGCCCAATACCTAGATCTCGTCTATTCGCAAATGAGTACTCTTTACGACTTGATCCCTAACACTCCTCTCCCTTCTACCACTACTACCTCAAAAACCCCAACAACTTCTCATGCTATTGATGGTGTGATTGGAACCTTCCATACTGACACTAAATCCATGTCGACCACTCACACCAATCCCAAATCTATTGCTTCTAATGTTCAAAGTTCTTCGACTCCTACTCCTTCCACCGACAAAACTTCTGAGGTTAATTCAGTTCAATCTACCCCTGCCGGAAAAAATAAATCCAAAAAAGGAAAGGGTAGGAATACAGAGGATAAAAATAATAATCCACAATCCAAAAAATCTAAAATGCAACCTGCTGATGATAAGCGTAAACCTCGATAACCTTGCCTTATCTGTGGTGATGATCACTACACGAAAGATTGTCCAAGACGTGCCGAGGTCACTAAGTTCCTTCAAGGGACCAGGAATCCTCCCACACCTGTCGTTTTGTCACAACCTTTCCCTTCTCAACAACAGGCCCAACTGGTCATTCACGACCAACCCTCTGCTTCCACCACTTCATACATCCTTATGTGTACTGGTGATTCTAAAAAGAACGATGTTGCAATCACCACTCGGGCCAAAGATTACTCTCCCTCAAAGGAGAAAGTCAACGATATACCACCTTCATTGGTTCAACTACCTCCCTCAAATTCACCTCCCAATGATCCTCTTCATCTCGAACGACCAGGTCTCGATACAGTTCTCCGCCCTCCTCCAAAGGGCATTGTTCGAAAGTCTGCCTTTAATCCTCATATACATGCTGCTCAAAACTACAACATTGTAGATGACCTTGCGCAAGCACCCTCCGTGATGTTAGCTCTCAAAGTCCTTCAAAGTTGTCCCGCTCAATGGAAGGCACTGTTAAAGGCCATTGGTGGAATTGTTCCCACAGATACGAATTTGATAATCTTTGACTTGGAAGATTACATTCCAAGGCTACCTCCTCAGTTAGCGTTTCAGATCCAAGTTGTTGTAGAAAACAAGAATATATGTAGAACCGTTATTGACGAGGGTGCCTCGACATGCGTTATGTCAGTTAGTTGTTGGAAAGACATTGGCTCTCCTCCCCTCACTGAATCACACAATACACTTAAGGATTTCAATGGTTCTAGTTTTAAACCCTACGATGTTCTTCCCTCGTTGTTTATTACGTTGGAAGGAAAATCGGTCAATGTTGAAGTCAAGGCTTTTGATGTGCCTCTTGATTATAACCTCTTACTTGGTCGTAGCTGGATTGATTCCATGCATGTAGTTGTGTCCACCCCTTTTCATGTGTTACGTTTCCCACACCAAGGAAAGGTCGTTACTGTCGACCAACTAGCCTTTTTCAATTCCGATTCACGTACTAGAAACGTACCATTTATCTTGAAGACACCTCCCAGGTACGATAATGTTGATGTGGGTCTTCTAAAAGATTCAACTTTGATGGGTATATTCCCAATCCCACCACCCGATATTCCACCTCCTTTTGTCGCCTCAATCAACATGATTTCCACCTATGTTTTCGAAACCCCCGCGTCTCATGACTATTGGATAGTACCTGACCACAGTGATTATCTTTACTGTGATGGAAAAATTCCCTTAAGTCCATTTGAATCCACTTATCAAGCCATTCAATCGACAACCCCTTCCACTCCCTCTCTTTGTGATTCATCTCCCAATCCGTTTCACATAATATTTCCTACGGATGAGATGATCATGTCAGTTATGTCCATGGAAGACACCCCATGGGACGATGGACATCATCGTTCCATTCTCTTCCTAGAGAAGCACACCATAGAGAGTTACCAGCAGATTTCGACTCCGTCGACCATTGTTTTCATTTCCTCTATTCCTGAGTCAACACACGATGTGCTATATGAAGGGAATTTGAGTAACATTTCACCCATCGTTCCTCTTGACATATACATTAAACCTAGAGTCATAAAAAATGTTCACATCGGAGCCTCATGTTCCGCCGATGAAGTCGTCACTTACAAAGCTATTTTTCAAGAATTTGTGACATTTTCGCTTGGAGCTACGAAGATATGTCGGGCATTGACTCCGATATCATTGTGCATGAAATTAAGACTTACCCGAATGCTAAACCAGTCCAGCAAAGACTTCGCCCATTCCACTCTCGTAAATCCGCTACTATAAAGCTCAAAGTTGAAAAACTTCTTAAGGCTGGATTTATCTATCTTGTGGCTTTAACCGATTGGGTATCCAATCTAGTTCCGGTCAATAAGAAACAAGGCACGATCCGTGTATGTGTATATTATAGCGATATCAATAAATCTTGTCCTAAGGACAATTATCCAACCCCCTTCGTTGACCAGATCGTGGACAATTGCACTGGGAGCGAAATCTTCTCCTTAATGGATGGTTTCTCTGGCTATAATCAGATTAATATTTTTCCCGCGGATCAACACAAGACTGCTTTCATTTGTCCTTGGGGTACCTTTGCCTACCGGAAACTCCCTATCGGTTTGAAGAACGTTGGTGCGACTTTTCAGCGTGCCATGTCTTATGCTTTTCACGATATCAAGCACATCATACAATCGTATCTCGATGATCTACCAGCGCATTCCATGCGTCGCCAAGATCACCCGACCCATCTCTGAGCCATTTTCCTTCGTTTTCGTTACTATCATATACGTTTGAACCCACACAAATGTGTTTTTTGTGTGGAGTCCAACCTACTTCTAGGTTTTATTGTGTCACTTCATGGAATTAGGGTAGACCCTTTGAAGGTTGAGGCTATCCTTAATCTACCTCCTCCTTCCACACTACACTAGCTTCAAAGTTTGCAAGGGAAGGCAAACTTTTTGAGTTGATTCATTCCCAATTACACTGAGTTAACACTAGGATTTACTCGAATGTTGAAGAAGGGTTATGAATTTGTATGGGACGATACTACTAACAAAGCCTTCGAAGCTTTGAAACTTTCCTTAACCCGTACACCACTACCTTTCCCACCAGATTATAGTCGAGACTATTTCCTCTACCTCGCCGCTTCGGACTCTACCATTGCCATGGTTTTAGTCCAAGAAGATGATTCACATGATGAACATGTAATTTACTATTTGAGTCGGAGTCTCATGACCACCGAAGCCAAATACCTACATGTGGAGAAACTAGCCTTGGCAGCTGTTCAAGTTGTCCAACATTTTCATCATTATATCTTACTACATAAGACCACTGTTATTTCCGATTGCAACCCCATGCAACATACCCTCACTCGACAATTCCTGGGGGGAAAATACTCCAAATGGATAGTGATTCTCCAGGAGTTTGACTTAGAATTCGAATGCACTAAGTCTAAGAAATCTTTGGTATTTTTCGAATTGATATGTAACCTTCCTGCAACTAGGACAGAAAATGTGGCAGAGGATTCCTTACCTGATGAATCCCTTTTTCTGATCAGTTCTAAGGACGTTTGGTACAGAGATATTATCATTTATCTCTAGACTCAAACTTTTCGGCCTGACCTTTCTAGTACAGACCATCGTCGTATACGGTATCAAGCCTGTCAATACATAATTCTCGGTGACACTCTTTATCATCGTGGTATTGAATCTATTTTCTGACAATGTATCACCTACGATGAGGCTGAGAAAGCTTTGAATGAATGCCACTCTGGAGCATGTGGCGGTCATATGTCTGGGTATGCCACTGCCCAAAATATCTTACGAGAAGGGTACTTCTGGCCTTCTTTGTTTAAAGACTGTATTATTGGCATCCATAAATGCCATGCTTGTCAAACGTACAATAACAAGATAAGATCTCATCCCGCTCCTTTACACCCTATAGTTTTCGTTGGTCCTTTCGCAAAATGGGGCATTGAATTCATGACATGTAACCCTCACTCTGTCTGGGGGCATGGATACATTAACGTAGCCGTGGATTATTTCACTAAATGGGCCAAGGCGATGCCTACATTCGATAACACAGGAAAAACTGCAGCCTTGTTCATATTCAATCATATCATCACTCGATTTGGAATCCTGCAAGCTATCATTACTGATCACGATATCCATTTTTGAAATTTCATGATGTCTGAGCTTACCGAAAAGTTGGGTCTTCGGCATGAAAAATCAACCCCTTATTATCCACAGGCCAATGGCTAGGTTGAATAGATAAACAAAGGTCTTATTACTATGCTTCGATGGATAATAGGAATTCACAAGACAAGTTAGCACACGATGTTGTTTTCAACATTATGGGTCTATCGGACAATCGTGAAGTTTGCCACAGGATTTACGCCTTTCCAATTAGTATATGGTATCGAAGTTGTCCTGCAGATTGAATGTGAGATATCATATTTGAAGCTAGCCGTTGAACTTATCCCAAACACCTCTATCGAAGAGGAACGTCTATTGTACCTGATGCAATTAGATGAAACTCGTTGTGATGTTGCCCCGGTTATTGAAGCTCAGAAAAAATGTGTCAAAGCCCAATACGGAAAGCATGTCAAGCCACATGTTTTATCTGAAGGTGATCTAGTTCTCCTCTACGAACAAGATCGTGATTTACTAGGGGCCGAAAAATTCGAGGCCATGTGGCGAGGCCCTTATATTTTCAAACAAATGTTGGAGAAGGGAGCCTATGAGTTAGTGGATTATGATGGCATTCCTTTGAGTGAACCCAAAAATGGGCTTTACTTGAAGAAGCACTATGCTTAGGCCATATTTGCATGAGTGCTTGTATTTTTACTGTATCATACTCTTGTGTGTTACTTTTGTGTGCTTTTTCGTTGTTTGGTTTTGACCCCCAACTGCCGACCTTACATTGTGCTTGGTTTCCAGATGTTAGTGTCTTCACTACCCTACATTGGCTTTGCCAATGGCATTAGTCATAGTACTCAAAACCTAGCATCTGCTGCTTGGGAAATTTATGCACCTATGAACGAATTAATCAGTCTACATGGTGTTTTCCTCGGTCGTGCGACTAACAATATCGCATAATACAATGCAGTCATCAAATTGTTGGTCGACGTTGTTTCACTTGGAATCCGTCATCTTGTTGTATGACTTGATTCACAGTTAGTAGTACTACAATTGAGTAATGTCTATGCTATCCAGAGTCCTACTTTGTTAAGGGTATATTTACGAATTCGCCTCTTGGAATGTCATTTTGATTACATTGAATATCAACACATTCTTAGATTTCTAAATACATTAACAGACACATTAGATAATTATGTGTTAGACAGAAATTTGAGACATTTATAAATCCAATCACATTTTGTGTATAAAGCAAGTAAGCCGGTAGAAGCCTCATGTATATATAACAATAATTTTTTTTTACAAAAAGTGTTTTTGTCCGAAGACCAAAATATCAAAATGTGAAGCACACACAGCTTCATATATAAAATAACATCAAGGATGATGCTCACGATAACACACGAATGCCCGTGCTACCCTACTGAGTAGTTGACTAAGATAATTAGATACACCCATGATATGGCACTAGTAATGTCTCGGGATCTCACCGATAGAGATATCTGGGACATTCGCTGTCAATCCCTTTAGGTTCTGCTCGATAGCCTCATAATTAGCAACAACCAATCCTGTTACTTCAACTCTCTCCCATCGCCTCTGGATGGGGGATGTACCTAGAGGTTGGTGATGTCCTATATCTGTGTTGTCAAAGAGTTTTGTGATTAGTCATCGGATTAAAAACATAAAAAACATTTCATATTTCAAAATTTACAAAAACATTATAAAAACAAAATGTACTTCTTACCTAAGTTCCCCCATTTAGAAGCTTCAAGTAGAACCAAGTCTGGGTCACCTCACAGGCGGCCTTATGGGATCAGGTGTTTCTGTGACTGCAACCTTACAAGCAAACTTCCCTCAAGGCTGAGCATTGTCAGAAGCTAGCACCCAAATTTTATGGTCCTTATACAATTCTCATGTGTGTGGGCACAATATAAGCAACCTGTGATGATCCCTACGTGCACCTACTGTAATATAAAAGATATAAAAAGTATGCAGAACAAAAATAAAATGCTAGAAATGGCAGAATAACAGTAATATAACCAACATAATCTCCACAATAACATAGAAATGATATAAGAACAACAACAAAAATATCATTTTGATTCAGAAAGAAATGTTCACGGGCCTCTTCGAGGGGGAAACCTCCAGTCAAGAAGTGCTCTATTACAATAATCTCCAAGATAGGATTCTCATACCCTCGACTCCTATTTATACTAAATATGTCTATCAAAAGAAGCATTTAGAGGAAGATCCTTCTAGAAGCGGAAGCTTCTATTAGGTCTTCTTACATCC
>JZKD02S1711846.1:44595-69477 GCA_000966675.3 Picea glauca | reverse complement strand
CTAGTTTATTTCCATTCTATCTGTAAGCATATTTCAGTCATTTGTTGTTAATGAAATGAACTCTTATTTCCGCTGCATCTCTGTGTTTATGGGTATTTCTGTATTTCATTGTGTTCCTACATAAATCCGCATCATTCAGTGCTGCGATCTTATCCTGGTTAGCACGAACTGCGTGCACCCCTTTCGGAAGGTGTGCGATGATCAAAGTATACTCAAAGTCTCGAGGTACACTGTCATGGTTGATGACACCGCTTAGAGGGGGTAAGTAAGTAGGTAAAATGCGTGGAATAAGCTTGGCATTTGCGATGTCATCCTTGTGCTTGGTCCGTTTCTCATCGGTCGGTCGGGATGGAATGACGCGAGTAGTGGAAGGGGAGGCATGTACTCCTCTCCTTGATGAGGCTTGGACTCCTGTAGATAATCCTCTCTCTGACATGACTCTCTCAGTGATTAATTCAATCAAAACTTCTTCAATGACTTTCTCAGCAGCACTGAGCTCGTCTGACATACAAGCTCGGGTCAACTTAGCTCGGGTGTGAATTGAATTCAGAGACTATAGTGAACGAGATGGGAACATGATCTGAAATTTAACTTGATCTAAAATTCAAGATCTTTTAACCATTATTTGCATGTTAATTTTTAACTGTTAACCATCTTTGTAATGCAAAATTAAAGAACTTTCATCAAGCACAAGAACAACATGTAAGCAAACCATACATGAACAAGAATTGGTAACGGAGTTCACCAGACTTCCTGGCTATGTCTCTGGGTCCACTCCAACAGTGAGACTGCTCTTTAATTAATCTCAAATACTTAAAAATAACAAAGAAAAGCTTACATAAGAGCTCCCAAAAATCAACTTTCAGATCTGCGATTCTGGGCAGAAACAGACATCATAGGTGTCTAGAAAATGTCATTCTGCAACTTTTGACTGTAAACTCACATATGTTTGGCTCGCTCAAATGGGCTCTGGAGGCACTTTTCTGTTTGGCTACTCCGATGAAGAAACAGAGAGCATATTCGAAATCCCCTCAAAATTCTGCAACTTTTGAGTATAAAGTCGACCTATTTCTGAGCAGGTCACCTGAGACACCTCCTGGCACAGATCCCAATGCAGTGTCTTCTTGTTAGATCCGTATAGTCTTGAAAAGCATGCCAACTGCTCTTCTAGAGACACTTTTATGTTCGGCTTCTCTGATGAAGAAACAGAGAGCATATTAAGAATCCCCTCGAAATTCTGCAACTTTTGAGTATAAAGTCGACCAATTTCTGAGCAGGTCACCTGGGACACCTCCTAGCATAGATCCCAATGCAGTCTCTACCTGTCAGATCCGTATAGTGTCGAAAAGCATGCCAACTCCTCTTCTGGAGAAACTTTTTTGTTCAGCTTCTCTAATGAAGAAACAGAGATCATATTTGGAATCCCCTCGAAATTCTTCAACTTTTGAGTATAAAGTCGATCTATTTCTAAGCAGGTCACCTAGGACACCTCCTGGCACGGATTCCAATGCAACCTCTGCCAACTCTCCCCTACCTCGTTTTGCGTGCTCGATTAAATAAGCAGAGCCACTAACCAGTTCGCTAAATTTAGCGAACCTCCTTCGGATTTGGTGGTAACCGCCAGATTTGGATGAATCTGCCAAACTAGTAGGCTTCTAGAAGGTGAGACGTGTCATGCTGACGTCAGCATCCCTATTGTTGACGTCATCAGTACGGCCTGTTGACTATTTGATTTTTTATTGTTGTTTTCAAAAAACTTCAGAGTGTCATAACTTCTTCATACGAGCTCCGTTTGAGAAAATAAATATATGGCCGGAATCGGGAGAACGAGCCGGACACAATGGTGTTGGTTTCGTACAATTCTAAGAACTTTGATTTTTGAGCATTTTCTGAGCCTAGGGACCCTTCTAAGACTTCTGGGTCATTCCTAGATCCTCCTTTTCTGCATTTGAGTATTTTCGAGCAGTTTTGAATCCACCTGGATCACACCTCCCTACTGAAAGTCTTTTGGACCACAAAAAATATGAAATCATTTAGAAAATAAGTGAGGACATGTTTGTCTCACTTGTCTTGTATGACCTATCCATTCCTCCTGGAACCTATACATATGACTCAGCAATACAACAATCAACACTGCATTGACATTGTTAAGTACATTAATCACATTCTTAATCACATCTTCATTCAACATTGTCGGACCCAACCACCTACTGTTGATGAGTAATAAGTTGAATATAAACATTGAAAATGTGAAAGAGATTGTACCTGAACCATGCTGACTTTTAACCATAGAAACACTATCAACCAAAACATGTGCATTGTAGTGAAATGACACTTCATTTTCATGCTTAGGCTTCTTTTCTTCCTTACATTGTATAGACATAAGTGTCAAATTCCGACTTGCATTAACAACCTTTTTTAATTGTTGTGTAGTGCCCAATGATTTGTCATTTTTGAATGAATGTGAATGCACTATGTACTCAATTCCTTCTTTAAACAAGTGATATTGGTTATGTTCTCGATAGAAGATCGTTTTTCGATCATATAAGTACGGACTACCCAACACAATTCCACAGATATCTAGTAGGACCACATCAAATTCAATCTCATCTACAAACTTAGATGTAATTGCAAACTTTAGATCACATTGTTGTGTTACTTGTAATCTTTTATCTTTGCATACCCAACCTAATGGATAAGGTTTCTTGTGTGGTTTCGTTGTTAATCCCAATTGCTTAACTACTTCTTCTGAAATAAGATTAACTTGAGATCTACTATCTATGAGTGTGTCAACCTTTGTTTGTTTTGTAATCACTCTTATATGAAACAATGCATTCCTCTTTCTATCCTTAGAATTGTCATCATTTTTAGAAGTAGAAGCACATGAANTTAGTTGGATTAAACATCAATATCATATGACGTAAATAAGTATGCAATCCTCCTATATATTTGAGAAGAGTTTCCTGAGTGTAGAGAGGTATACCAAGTACCAATGCTCTTTTTCTAAATTCTTGTGTGTATTCTTGCACACTTTGTCCCTTACTTTGTTTCAAATTCTGCTAGTCCATCATAGCTTGCTGCATATACCCTAATGGATAAAATTGTTTTTTAAGTGTTGAAGTGAACTCATACCAATAGGAAACAATTTTGCCTTTTGTGGCAAGATCCTCTTGAGATCTTCTCTCCCACCAAATGAGAGCAGTCCCTCCAAGTCGAACAGAAGCCAACTGAATTTTAACATCATCTTCAGTAAACTTTTGAATCCTACAATAAACTTCAATTTGACGGATCCAATTGTCCAATTTTTCAACATTAAATTCTCCATTATACATAGGTAAATCAAACTTAATATCAAACTTTAAATGAGGCATATTAAGATCAACTTTTGTTTTTTGTTTTTCAAATGGAGAAGGAATAGAACCATCAAGAAGAGATGGAGAAGTTGGTGGGGTTTTAGGGGGTTCCTCACCACCTCTTTATTTTTTATCTTCTGTATGAGATGGTCCACCTTGTTCACCTTTCTTTCAATCTTGATAGAGCTCCTCTACCATTGTTTGCATTCTCATGAAGGCTTTCAGAAATTCCCCTTCAGAAGGGATAGAAGAAGATGCTTCTTCTCCTTTTGGTGAAGACATCATTCCTCTTCTTGATCCAACCTCTGGATCAAACTCTTCAAGTTCCCCTTCACCACGTTGAAGCTTGGATCTTGTTAACATCAACTCACAAAGCAAATGGTTAATCTATCTCTGATACCAACTTGATCTGAAATTTAACTTGATCTAAAATTCAAGATCTTTTAACCATTATTTGCATGTGAATTTTTAACTGTTAACCATCTTTGTAATGAAAAATTAAAAAACTTTCATCAAACACAAGAACAACATGTAAGAAAACCATCCATGAACAAGAATTGGTAATGGAGTTCACCAGACTTCCTGGCTACATCTCTGGGGCCACTCCAACAGTGAGACCGCTCTTTAATTAATCTCAAATGCTTAAAAATTACAAAGAAAGGCTTACATAAGAGCTCCCAAAAACCAACTTTCAGATCTGCGATTCTGGGCAAAATTAGACATCATAGGTGGCTGGAAAACGTCATTCTGCAACTTTTGACTGTAAACTCAAATATGCTAGGCTCTCTCAAATGGGCTCTATAGGCACTTTTTTGTTTGGCTACTCTGATGAAGAAACAAAGAGCATATTCGGAATCCCCTCAAAATTCTGCAACTTTTGAGTATAAAGTCAACCTATTTCTGAGCAGGTCACCTGGGACACCTCTTGGCATGGATCCCAATGCAGTCTCTGCCTGTCATATCCATATAGTCTCGAAAAGTGTGCCAACTCCTCTTCTGGAGGCACTTTTCTATTCGGCTTTTTGATGAAGAAACAGAGAGCATATTCAGAATCCCCTCGAAATTCTTCAACTTTTGAGTATAAAGATGATCTATTTCTAAGCAGGTCGCCTGGGACACCTCCTGGCACAGATTCCAATGCAACCTCTGCCAACTCTCCCTTGTCTCATTTTGTGTGCCCAGTTAAATAAGCAGAGCCGCTAACCAATTCGCCAAATTTAGCGAACCTCCTCCAGATTTGGCAGTAGCTGCCAGATTTGGCGAAAATCCACCAGATTTGGCTGAATCCGCCAAACTGTTGAGCTTCTAGAAGGTGACACGTGTCATGCTGATGTCAGCAACCGTACTGTTGACGTCATCAATAAGACCTGTTGATTGTTTGACTTTTTATCGTTGTTTTCGAAAAACTTCAGAGTGTCATAACTTCTTCATACGAGCTCCGTTTGAGAAAGTAAATATATGGCCGGAATCGAGAGAACGAGCCGGATGCAATGGCATTGGTTTCATCCAATTCTAAAAACTGTTATTTTTGAGCATTTTCTGAGCCTAGTGACCCTTCTGAGACTTCTGGGTCATTCCTAGATCTTCCTTTTTTTCATTTGAGTATTTTCAAGCGGTTTTGGATACACCTGGATCAGAACAAGGCAATGATCACGGGGTGAAGTAATCTTAGGCTTCGGGCACAAATTCTCAATGAGAAAAAAGTAATCTCAGTGCATGGCACAACGGACTAAGTAGGAAACTTAGCAATGGTCTGCTTTCAACGAGTATGAGGCTGCATTAACTTATGTTCTATCTGTTACGGCACGGTCTAGTGGCAAACCATAAATGATTTCCGACCCATTCAGAGCGGCAATCGAACGGTTATATGGGCCTCCAATGACTATATTACTTCGCCATGACGAAGTGCCATAGGTCGTTGTTTTGATATCTCGGCGAAGCTCCCATTCTGCAAGTTTTCTTTCTGCGATGTTCCATCTAGAATCTCCTGTAACTTTTCAATCTTTTCCCTCTTCTTACTTAACTTTCTAGCCTTCTTCCCAGTAATCTTCAACTCAGTCTCAGGGTTACTACTTCGTTTATATTGGATACAGATACTCCAGTCTTCTGTGGGTCCTCTAATGCTTTTGTAGCTTCGACATCTGAGCTTCTAGCGCTAACTAGATTTAATTTGTCCTCATGTTCTTTAATCAACTGCGCGATCCTTCTGGTCATGAAATCTTTTAACTCTCGTTTCTGTTGTTCTAAAACCTTTTCTTCTTCCTTCTTCCTGGCTTGATCTCTTTCAATCCAAGGTTTTCCAAGTAACATAGTAAATGGGGCGTTGTTCCCAATAAATTTGATAATCTCAAAATNTCCACCTTGTTCACCTTTCTTTCGATCTTGATAGAGCTCCTCTACCATCGTTTGCATTCTCATGAAGGCTTTCAGAAATTCCCCTTCAGAAGGGATAGAAGAAGTTGCTTCTTCTCCTTTTGGTGAAGACATCCTTCCTCTTCTTGATCCAACCTCTGGATCAAACTCATCAAGTTCCCCTTCACCACATTGAAGCTTGGATCTTGTTAACATCAACTCACAAAGCAAATGGTTAATTTAGCTCTGATACCAACTTGATCTGAAATTTAACTTGATCTAAAATTCAAGATCTTTTAACCATTATTTGCATGTGAATTTTTAACTGTTAACCATCTTTGTAATGCAAAATTAAAAAACTTTCATCAAACACAAGAACAACATGTAAGCAAACCATCCATGAACAAGAATTGGTAATGGAGTTCACCAGACTTCCTGGCTACATCTCCGGGGCCACTCCAACAGTGAGACCGCTCTTTAATTAATCTCAAATGCTTAAAAATTACAAAGAAAGGCTTACATAAGAGCTCCCAAAAACCAACTTTCAGATCTGCGATTCTGGGCAAAATTAGACATCATAGGTGGCTGGAAAACGTCATTCTGCAACTTTTGACTGTAAACTCAAATATGCTAGGCTCTCTCAAATGGGCTCTATAGGCACTTTTTTGTTTGGCTACTCTGATGAAGAAACAAAGAGCATATTCGGAATCCCCTCAAAATTCTGCAACTTTTGAGTATAAAGTCAACCTATTTCTGAGCAGGTCACCTGGGACACCTCTTGGCATGGATCCCAATGCAGTCTCTGCCTGTCATATCCATATAGTCTCGAAAAGTGTGCCAACTCCTCTTCTGGAGGCACTTTTCTATTCGGCTTTTTGATGAAGAAACAGAGAGCATATTCAGAATCCCCTCGAAATTCTTCAACTTTTGAGTATAAAGATGATCTATTTCTAAGCAGGTCGCCTGGGACACCTCCTGGCACAGATTCCAATGCAACCTCTGCCAACTCTCCCTTGTCTCATTTTGTGTGCCCAGTTAAATAAGCAGAGCCGCTAACCAATTCGCCAAATTTAGCGAACCTCCTCCAGATTTGGCAGTAGCTGCCAGATTTGGCGAAAATCCACCAGATTTGGCTGAATCCGCCAAACTGTTGAGCTTCTAGAAGGTGACACGTGTCATGCTGATGTCAGCAACCGTACTGTTGACGTCATCAATAAGACCTGTTGATTGTTTGACTTTTTATCGTTGTTTTCGAAAAACTTCAGAGTGTCATAACTTCTTCATACGAGCTCCGTTTGAGAAAGTAAATATATGGCCGGAATCGAGAGAACGAGCCGGATGCAATGGCATTGGTTTCATCCAATTCTAAAAACTGTTATTTTTGAGCATTTTCTGAGCCTAGTGACCCTTCTGAGACTTCTGGGTCATTCCTAGATCTTCCTTTTTTTCATTTGAGTATTTTCAAGCGGTTTTGGATACACCTGGATCAGAACAAGGCAATGATCACGGGGTGAAGTAATCTTAGGCTTCGGGCACAAATTCTCAATGAGAAAAAAGTAATCTCAGTGCATGGCACAACGGACTAAGTAGGAAACTTAGCAATGGTCTGCTTTCAACGAGTATGAGGCTGCATTAACTTATGTTCTATCTGTTACGGCACGGTCTAGTGGCAAACCATAAATGATTTCCGACCCATTCAGAGCGGCAATCGAACGGTTATATGGGCCTCCAATGACTATATTACTTCGCCATGACGAAGTGCCATAGGTCGTTGTTTTGATATCTCGGCGAAGCTCCCATTCTGCAAGTTTTCTTTCTGCGATGTTCCATCTAGAATCTCCTGTAACTTTTCAATCTTTTCCCTCTTCTTACTTAACTTTCTAGCCTTCTTCCCAGTAATCTTCAACTCAGTCTCAGGGTTACTACTTCGTTTATATTGGATACAGATACTCCAGTCTTCTGTGGGTCCTCTAATGCTTTTGTAGCTTCGACATCTGAGCTTCTAGCGCTAACTAGATTTAATTTGTCCTCATGTTCTTTAATCAACTGCGCGATCCTTCTGGTCATGAAATCTTTTAACTCTCGTTTCTGTTGTTCTAAAACCTTTTCTTCTTCCTTCTTCCTGGCTTGATCTCTTTCAATCCAAGGTTTTCCAAGTAACATAGTAAATGGGGCGTTGTTCCCAATAAATTTGATAATCTCAAAATCTTCCTTTGTTGAAGTTCCATTGACGGTCACAGGTATCCGAGCGAGCTTTCCACATAAGTTTACCAGTTTTCCTTTGAATAGTCCTATTCTTCTCAATGAAGGAATCGTGGCAGACTTCCTTAGAGCTTCCCAAGTTATTTCTGACATAATTTTCACTTGTGTTTCTTCATCAAGAACATAGTCAATTTCGAAGTCCCCTATTCTTGCTTCGATTTGCTCATTTTCTTCGAAGATTTCTGATAATCGGGCATCTTTATGTTCCTTCAAGGTTTCTTGCATCTGTATTAATATTTTCTCTGATTCTTGCTGGGGTTCTGATACTTCAGGATCGGTCTTAGTGTTTCCCTGGTTTAGATTCATTCTTTCAATCTTAGCAATCATTCTAGGGCAATCCAACACTTCATGGTCTAAAGCTTTGCAACAGAGACAACTAGAGCTTTCGCCAGGGAATTCCTTAGCTAGATGTCTCGGTCTTCTGCAACTGTAACATAGGGTTAATCCTCTCTTTCTTTTAAATGATCCCCAACCTCTCTTATACTACGCACTAGGATCATGGTAGCGAGCCTGCAAAAAATTCTTTCTAGGATCCTGCATCCATTTCTTAGTCCAAACATTATTTCTATGCATAGGTATAACATATCTATCATTGTTCTTATTGGATCTATTCATATCAAACTTTCTTTGATCTATTAATACCCTATTTTTCAAGCTAGGACATAATCTATCACAAATACCTAGATCCATACTCTAGAAACAAAAATTTCCACTTATCTTACTTCTACAGAGCACACAGCTTTCAGATCTAACAACTTTTAACTATTCTTACCTTTATTAGAGCATAGAGCTTACAGATCTTACCTCTTTTCTATAAATCTGATCTATTTTCTGTAGAAACTTCCACTTTTACCTTTCTTAGAGTACAGAGCATTCAGATCTTGCTTCTTTTCTTCAGATATGTCCTTCCTTTCTTTAGATCTGACCTTATTCCTGGCACAAAGCTTCACAAGTCAAGTAGAATACTGCGCACTACATCAACAGATCTACGCACAGAGCTTTCTCTTTTCTTCAGTTCCCAGCAATCATAGTTTTAGGTCCCGGCAACGGAACCATTTGTTGGCATAGGGGCAGACCCAGGGTTCAACGCTCAAGAGCACACCAACAAATCCCTAACTACCGACCCTTTCGGCGACACCTACGAAGCAAATAAATTCTCACCCAAGGTAGAGGCAAGGGTGGTTGCAAGACTCAAGTTTCTACAACCTTAGCTGGGACACAGATCTATGATTGTATTTCTTACAGAGAACTTAGCATCGGTCATTCATCAATATTCACCCTTTATTATACTTCGCAGACAGCACAGAGCATCACAACATTCACTAGATCTAAGATATCTCAACACTTAACCATAGCAAAATAGATTAGATTCAGTAGATCAACACTAAGCATCCTCATACATGTCAAATATAACATCCATACACATATAAGAAGCACCAAGCATGAGTAGATCTATCTAAATACATCAAAGCAAAGCAAATGTAAGCACAGTGAGTCGAAGCACAAAGCATAACACACAGATTTACGTGGTTCACCCCCCCCTGGGGCTACATCCACCAACTCTTCTTCTTTATTAGTGTCCTCAATCAATTACAACACAGAGCCACCAAAAACCCTTCTTCACATAGGACAGAAGATGTGTGCAGCTCGCCAGATATTTCTTCCTTGCGCTACAACACAAATCCTTCTATAACTTCTCACAACAACTTGCACTTAGCTCTGCAAGCCTTTTACAGTTATGCACAAAGCACTTACAAAACCTTACTAGCACTTAGCCTTCATCACATAGATGCACCTAGCTTCACATCCTCTCTTACATTGCCTAGCTTACTTATTTATACATACAAAAGTGGGATTAAACGTGGGTAAAACCCACGGGCCAACATCCATTTCCCATTACATTATCCCAAAACCCAAAAAGGGACTGAAAAGGGACCTAGCTTCCGCAATCTCCGCTTCGCTTTGCGATTTGTCTTCAACAAGCTGTCGAAGTCCCAAAAATGGTCAAGTATGACCAAGTGTTCCTCAAAACTTGGTCAAGGGCCAACACACACTTAAAATTCCCCTTACGACAACAGAAGTTTTAGACGCAAGCAGAGGCTCTATAGGCATCCTTACAATTGGAAGAGAACCAGTACCAACAGATGAACCCAGCTATCAAAGAGCTGAAGGAGGATTTGAAGAACTTAACATTTCAATTGAACCAGAATAAAAACAAGGACAAACGAGAAGCCATTTGGTGCACCACCTGTAGGATGAAAGGACACCATAAGAACAAATGCCCAACATTCGCGCAATATTTGGCGGTAGGTATGCCAAACCCGCTACCATAGGGAGCATTATGGTGTGAAATATGCAAGAAATCGAGTCACGACCCTTATCACTGCACAATGATGCAGAAATACCAGACAGTCCCAAAGAATTCATATTGCACCTTTTGTAAATCAGTGGGCCATGACGACAAAGATTGCAGAACTATGGAGCTTATGCGGGAAAGAACATAAGACGCATACATGGTACAAGCTGAAATGATGACTGGGCAAGCAGCACCACAGTTCAATCAAGCCCTAGCCCCATACAACATTGCGCAGCAACCCTATAATAATGCGCAGCCACAGAACAACCCGGCACAACCCCAATACAATACTGCGCAGTATAATCGGGCACTAGAGTATAATGCACCGCGAGGTGATCGCGCAGAATATAGAGGAGCAAGACGAGTTAGAGGAGGTTTCAAACATGGCAGAGGACCTGTCACATGTCACAATTGCCAACAACCAGGACATTACACACGGGAATGTCCACTACCACCAGCGACTTGTATGTATTGTCATGCATCAGACCACGATACAGAGGAATGTCCGACATTACTAGTAAAGATTCAGGAGAAAATGAACCAAAACAATCAAAATGTTCTTTGGATTTCAGCCGAAGCAAGGGACGATGGACGGAACATCAACATAGTCTCTTGAGGAGGAACGAAAACAAGAAATGACGTAGTTCGACATGAACCAATGCAGAACCAATGGGTAAAGAAGAACACAGACCCCAAGAAGCAGTTCGACACGCACAAGGAAAAGGAGATCTTTATAGAAGCCCGACAAGAATTTCAAAAGGAGGACATAGCGTCGACTGCACAACAAAGACAGGAAGCTCTGGAATATGAGATGCCGCCATCACTGGACCATACCAATAGAATGCAACCCAAGGAACAAGTAAGTATTATCAAATACTTTTTGCAATCATGCGTCAAAGTGTTAAGCGATCCTTCATCTGTCAAAGTATTACAAAACATCCTAGAGAAATGTAGCAGCGAGATGGAACAAAAGCCAGAACTGAAAACTGTCAACCATCTACACACGAGAAGAAGAACAAGTAGGGAATTTAGACTAAATGCTAACATTGGGGATTTCAATATGGGAGATATTATACTGNCCACTCCAACAGTGAGACCGCTCTTTAATTAATCTCAAATGCTTAAAAATTACAAAGAAAGGCTTACATAAGAGCTCCCAAAAACCAACTTTCAGATCTGCGATTCTGGGCAAAATTAGACATCATAGGTGGCTGGAAAACGTCATTCTGCAACTTTTGACTGTAAACTCAAATATGCTAGGCTCTCTCAAATGGGCTCTATAGGCACTTTTTTGTTTGGCTACTCTGATGAAGAAACAAAGAGCATATTCGGAATCCCCTCAAAATTCTGCAACTTTTGAGTATAAAGTCAACCTATTTCTGAGCAGGTCACCTGGGACACCTCTTGGCATGGATCCCAATGCAGTCTCTGCCTGTCATATCCATATAGTCTCGAAAAGTGTGCCAACTCCTCTTCTGGAGGCACTTTTCTATTCGGCTTTTTGATGAAGAAACAGAGAGCATATTCAGAATCCCCTCGAAATTCTTCAACTTTTGAGTATAAAGATGATCTATTTCTAAGCAGGTCGCCTGGGACACCTCCTGGCACAGATTCCAATGCAACCTCTGCCAACTCTCCCTTGTCTCATTTTGTGTGCCCAGTTAAATAAGCAGAGCCGCTAACCAATTCGCCAAATTTAGCGAACCTCCTCCAGATTTGGCAGTAGCTGCCAGATTTGGCGAAAATCCACCAGATTTGGCTGAATCCGCCAAACTGTTGAGCTTCTAGAAGGTGACACGTGTCATGCTGATGTCAGCAACCGTACTGTTGACGTCATCAATAAGACCTGTTGATTGTTTGACTTTTTATCGTTGTTTTCGAAAAACTTCAGAGTGTCATAACTTCTTCATACGAGCTCCGTTTG
This sequence comes from Picea glauca, assembly GCA_000966675.3. Lineage (NCBI taxonomy): Eukaryota > Viridiplantae > Streptophyta > Pinopsida > Pinales > Pinaceae > Picea > Picea glauca. Next base: position 57,230 of record JZKD02S1711846.1, on the reverse strand, counting down.
AGAAAGTAAATATATGGCCGGAATCGAGAGAACGAGCCGGATGCAATGGCATTGGTTTCATCCAATTCTAAAAACTGTTATTTTTGAGCATTTTCTGAGCCTAGTGACCCTTCTGAGACTTCTGGGTCATTCCTAGATCTTCCTTTTTTTCATTTGAGTATTTTCAAGCGGTTTTGGATACACCTGGATCAGAACAAGGCAATGATCACGGGGTGAAGTAATCTTAGGCTTCGGGCACAAATTCTCAATGAGAAAAAAGTAATCTCAGTGCATGGCACAACGGACTAAGTAGGAAACTTAGCAATGGTCTGCTTTCAACGAGTATGAGGCTGCATTAACTTATGTTCTATCTGTTACGGCACGGTCTAGTGGCAAACCATAAATGATTTCCGACCCATTCAGAGCGGCAATCGAACGGTTATATGGGCCTCCAATGACTATATTACTTCGCCATGACGAAGTGCCATAGGTCGTTGTTTTGATATCTCGGCGAAGCTCCCATTCTGCAAGTTTTCTTTCTGCGATGTTCCATCTAGAATCTCCTGTAACTTTTCAATCTTTTCCCTCTTCTTACTTAACTTTCTAGCCTTCTTCCCAGTAATCTTCAACTCAGTCTCAGGGTTACTACTTCGTTTATATTGGATACAGATACTCCAGTCTTCTGTGGGTCCTCTAATGCTTTTGTAGCTTCGACATCTGAGCTTCTAGCGCTAACTAGATTTAATTTGTCCTCATGTTCTTTAATCAACTGCGCGATCCTTCTGGTCATGAAATCTTTTAACTCTCGTTTCTGTTGTTCTAAAACCTTTTCTTCTTCCTTCTTCCTGGCTTGATCTCTTTCAATCCAAGGTTTTCCAAGTAACATAGTAAATGGGGCGTTGTTCCCAATAAATTTGATAATCTCAAAATATTCCTTTGTCGAAGTTCCATTGACGGTCACGGGTATCCGAGCGAGCTTTCCACATAAGTTTACCAGTTTTCCTCTGAATAGTCTTATTCCTCTCAATGAAGGAATCATGGCAGACTTCCTTAGAGCTTCCCAAGTTATTTCTGACATAATTTTCACTTGTGTTTCTTCATCAAGAACACAGTCAATTTCAAAGTCCCCTATTCTTGCTTCGATTTGCTCATTTTCTTCGAAGATTTCTGATAATCGGGCATCTTTATGTTCCTTCAAGGTTTCTTGCATCTGTATTAATATTTTCTCTGATTCTTGCTGGGGGTCTGATACTTCGGGATCGATCTTAGTGTTTCCCTAGTTTAGATTCATTCTTTCAAGCTTAGTAATCATTCTAGGGCAATCCAACACTTCATGGTCTAAAGCTTTGCAACAGAGACAACTAGAGCTTTCGCCAGGGCATTCCTTAGCTAGATGTCTCGATCTTCTACAACTGTAACATAGGGTTAATCCTCTCTTTCTTTTAAATGATCCCCATCCTCTCTTATACTACGCACTAGGATCGTGGTAGCGAGCCTGCAAAAAATTCTTTTTAGGATCCTGCATCCATTTGTTAGTCCAAACATTATTTCTATGCATAGGTATAACATATCTATCATTGTTCTTATCGGATCTATTCATATCAAACTTTCTTTGATCTATTAATACCCTATTTTTCAAGCTAGGACATAATCTATCACAAATACCTAGATCCATACTCTAGAAACAAAAATTTCCACTTATCTTACTTCTACAGAGCACACAGCTTTCAGATCTAACAACTTTTAACTATTCTTACCTTTATTAGAGCATAGAGCTTACAGATCTTACCTCTTTTCTATAAATCTGATCTATTTTCTGTAGAAACTTCCACTTTTACCTTTCTTAGAGTACAGAGCATTCAGATCTTGCTTCTTTTCTTCAGATATGTCCTTCCTTTCTTTAGATCTGACCTTATTCCTGGCACAAAGCTTCACAAGTCAAGTAGAATACTGCGCACTACATCAACAGATCTACGCACAGAGCTTTCTCTTTTCTTCAGTTCCCAGCAATCATAGTTTTAGGTCCCGGCAACGGAACCATTTGTTGGCATAGGGGCAGACCCAGGGTTCAACGCTCAAGAGCACACCAACAAATCCCTAACTACCGACCCTTTCGGCGACACCTACGAAGCAAATAAATTCTCACCCAAGGTAGAGGCAAGGGTGGTTGCAAGACTCAAGTTTCTACAACCTTAGCTGGGACACAGATCTATGATTGTATTTCTTACAGAGAACTTAGCATCGGTCATTCATCAATATTCACCCTTTATTATACTTCGCAGACAGCACAGAGCATCACAACATTCACTAGATCTAAGATATCTCAACACTTAACCATAGCAAAATAGATTAGATTCAGTAGATCAACACTAAGCATCCTCATACATGTCAAATATAACATCCATACACATATAAGAAGCACCAAGCATGAGTAGATCTATCTAAATACATCAAAGCAAAGCAAATGTAAGCACAGTGAGTCGAAGCACAAAGCATAACACACAGATTTACGTGGTTCACCCCCCCCTGGGGCTACATCCACCAACTCTTCTTCTTTATTAGTGTCCTCAATCAATTACAACACAGAGCCACCAAAAACCCTTCTTCACATAGGACAGAAGATGTGTGCAGCTCGCCAGATATTTCTTCCTTGCGCTACAACACAAATCCTTCTATAACTTCTCACAACAACTTGCACTTAGCTCTGCAAGCCTTTTACAGTTATGCACAAAGCACTTACAAAACCTTACTAGCACTTAGCCTTCATCACATAGATGCACCTAGCTTCACATCCTCTCTTACATTGCCTAGCTTACTTATTTATACATACAAAAGTGGGATTAAACGTGGGTAAAACCCACGGGCCAACATCCATTTCCCATTACATTATCCCAAAACCCAAAAAGGGACTGAAAAGGGACCTAGCTTCCGCAATCTCCGCTTCGCTTTGCGATTTGTCTTCAACAAGCTGTCGAAGTCCCAAAAATGGTCAAGTATGACCAAGTGTTCCTCAAAACTTGGTCAAGGGCCAACACACACTTAAAATTCCCCTTACGACAACAGAAGTTTTAGACGCAAGCAGAGGCTCTATAGGCATCCTTACAATTGGAAGAGAACCAGTACCAACAGATGAACCCAGCTATCAAAGAGCTGAAGGAGGATTTGAAGAACTTAACATTTCAATTGAACCAGAATAAAAACAAGGACAAACGAGAAGCCATTTGGTGCACCACCTGTAGGATGAAAGGACACCATAAGAACAAATGCCCAACATTCGCGCAATATTTGGCGGTAGGTATGCCAAACCCGCTACCATAGGGAGCATTATGGTGTGAAATATGCAAGAAATCGAGTCACGACCCTTATCACTGCACAATGATGCAGAAATACCAGACAGTCCCAAAGAATTCATATTGCACCTTTTGTAAATCAGTGGGCCATGACGACAAAGATTGCAGAACTATGGAGCTTATGCGGGAAAGAACATAAGACGCATACATGGTACAAGCTGAAATGATGACTGGGCAAGCAGCACCACAGTTCAATCAAGCCCTAGCCCCATACAACATTGCGCAGCAACCCTATAATAATGCGCAGCCACAGAACAACCCGGCACAACCCCAATACAATACTGCGCAGTATAATCGGGCACTAGAGTATAATGCACCGCGAGGTGATCGCGCAGAATATAGAGGAGCAAGACGAGTTAGAGGAGGTTTCAAACATGGCAGAGGACCTGTCACATGTCACAATTGCCAACAACCAGGACATTACACACGGGAATGTCCACTACCACCAGCGACTTGTATGTATTGTCATGCATCAGACCACGATACAGAGGAATGTCCGACATTACTAGTAAAGATTCAGGAGAAAATGAACCAAAACAATCAAAATGTTCTTTGGATTTCAGCCGAAGCAAGGGACGATGGACGGAACATCAACATAGTCTCTTGAGGAGGAACGAAAACAAGAAATGACGTAGTTCGACATGAACCAATGCAGAACCAATGGGTAAAGAAGAACACAGACCCCAAGAAGCAGTTCGACACGCACAAGGAAAAGGAGATCTTTATAGAAGCCCGACAAGAATTTCAAAAGGAGGACATAGCGTCGACTGCACAACAAAGACAGGAAGCTCTGGAATATGAGATGCCGCCATCACTGGACCATACCAATAGAATGCAACCCAAGGAACAAGTAAGTATTATCAAATACTTTTTGCAATCATGCGTCAAAGTGTTAAGCGATCCTTCATCTGTCAAAGTATTACAAAACATCCTAGAGAAATGTAGCAGCGAGATGGAACAAAAGCCAGAACTGAAAACTGTCAACCATCTACACACGAGAAGAAGAACAAGTAGGGAATTTAGACTAAATGCTAACATTGGGGATTTCAATATGGGAGATATTATACTGGACCTAGGATCCGAAGTGAATGTGCTACCGAAGACCACATGGCAATGCATGGAGGAACCAACATTGGGATACTCAACCGTTCAATTAAAGCTAGCAAATCAACATAGAGTTCTACCAATAGGTAGACTGAAAGGAGAGACGGTAGATCTGGATGGAGTGCGCACTAAGGCAGACTTTGAAGTCATCGAAATAGTAGATGACACAACACCCTACCCGATACTACTTGGTCTGGATTGGGTGTTCGACAACCAGGCCATAATTAACTTGAAAACCAGAAAAATAACATTTGAGTTAGGCGACTACAGGGTCATAGCACCACTAGACCCATCATAAGGGGAGAGGTTCATAGAATCTACTTGTCTGGACTTAGAAGAGATCGGCCAGTTGTACAGAACAACTGCGCGCGATGAGGACTACGAAAAACCAACTACAGACGGGGTACTCAGTTGGCAGAGCATTACTTCATGTGCAACAGACTCAGACACTGGGTTAGAAAACTGGCAGCAGAGGCTACACGAAGTATCCATGAGAAGATGTGCAAGAATAAACCATGCAGTAAGGTGGGTAGGTAAAGAAATCAGAGAACCACCCAGTTTCCACAGACTAAATGATTTGGAAAGATTCTTGACACAATATGAAGATGAAGTATTGGAAAACTAGAGATTACTAGCACTAGATTTAGCACTAAATGCCACACCTGCAAGATGGTGGGGTGCACACAAGAAGACCATCACAGACTGGTATCAATGTAAGTGATTACTGTGCATACGGTTCGGCTCAGAACAAACATGTAATAAACAAAAAAAATACGAAGGACTAGGAACACCAGCGGAACACTTAGAGGCATGTAAAATGCTGTGGAAAATGACACCACCAGAGGAATGGCCTCATCACTTCATTCATACGTTAGAGGGCATACCAGCGAACTGGTATATAGACCAGGAATTGCGCAAAGGAACCAAGACATGGGTGACACTCCAACAAAACTTTATAGTCACTTTCTCATTCGAGCATGAGAACCCCAACACAGGTGCGTCCCTGAAATGGATCAAAGGCATCATATTCATTAAAGAACCGGACATAGAACTTATCACAGAAGAATAGCAGCGGAACAAGCAGACAGTCAAGGAACTACTGACATGTTACCATGTATAGGAGGAAGCAACAGACGAAGATGATCCATGTGATATTCAGATTGAAGAAATGGAGGGTGAAAGAGATGTGGAAGGACCACCCATAGAATCAGAAGTCATTTTTGCACCAATCAAGATAAAGAAGGTTAACATCGGGACCGTCGAGCAGCCCAAAATGGCCAGCATTGGAGATTTCTGGGATGAGAAAACAATAGAAAGCATCATGGAATTATTGCGCAAATATAGCAACCTTTTTCCCACAACCTTTACAGAGATGAAGGGCATCGCCGGAGAATTAGGAGAAATAAAAATACCACTCAAATCTGACGCGATACCTATTAAACAATGACCCTACAGACAGAACCCCATATATAAACAGAAAGTTAAAGATGAGATCGACAAGATGCTCGAGGTCGGCATCATCGAACCAGTCGAGGAATCAGGATGGATAATCTCGATGGTAGTACAGGACAAGAAACAGGGAAGAGGGATCAGGATATGCATCAACTTGAGGAAGTTAAACGATGCATGTCTACACAACCCATTCCCTACACCGTTCAGGAATGAAGTATTAGAGAATGTGGGGGGCCACAAAGCTTACTCATTCACTGATGGATTCTCAGGTTACCATCAGATTAGAATAGCATAGGACGATAGACACAAGACCACGTTCGCGACAGAGTGGGGATATTATCAGTACACAGTCATGTCGTTCGGACTGAAGAATGCACCTGCGATATTCTCCAGAGTGGTCATTGCAGCATTTAAGGAATTCATCCATCAATTTCTCGAAGTATACCTGGATGATTGGATAGTTTATAGTCTGTTGAAAAACCATGTGGCAGTTTTACGACTTATGCTAGAATGACGCAGACAGTGCCAGATATCACTGAATATCAAGAAATGCATATTTGGAACACCGTTTAGGATACTATTGGGACACATAGTATGCAAACAAGACTTGCTAGTGGACCCGACAAAAAATCGCAGTCATTGTTAACCTACCAGCACCAAAAATAGTCTACCAGCTAAGAGCAACGTTAGGACACACAAGATACTACAGGAAATTCATGAAAGGTTATGCGTAGATCACAGCACCAATGGAAAAATTGTTAAGGAAGGATACAAAGTATCAATGGAATGACGAGTGTCAACACGGTCCGGATACCCTGAAGGAAAATATGGTCACTGCACCAATATTAGTATTTCCATATTAGGAGAAGACATTCCATGTACATGTAGATGCATCAGCGATAACACTTGGAGCTATCCTAGCACAACTAGGAGCAGGAGACTTGGATCACCCGATAGCGTTCGCAAGAAGAAAATTATTAGACTCNGGAAAGAACATAAGATGCATATAGGGTACAAGCTGAAATGATGACTGGGCAAGCAGCACCACAGTTCAATCAAGCCCTAGCCCCATACAACACTGCGCAGCAACCCTACAATAATGCGCAGCCACAAAACAACCCGGCACAACCCCAATACAATACTGCGCAGTATAATTGGGCACTAGAGTATAATGCACCGCGAGGTGATCGCGCAGAATATAGAGGAGCAAGACGAGTCAGAGGAGGTTTCAAACATGGCAGAGGACCTGTCACATGTCATAATTGCCAACAACCAGGACATTACACACGGAAATGTCCACTGCCACCAGCGACTTGTATGTATTGTCATGCATCGGACCACGATACAGAGGAATGTCTGACATTACTAGTAAAGATTCAGGAAAAAATGAACCAAAACAATCAAAATGTTATGTGGATTTCAGCCGAAGCAAGGGACGACGGACGGAACATCAACATAGTCTCTTGAGGAGGAACGAAAACAGGAAATGATGCAGTTCGACATGAACCAGTGCAGAACCAATGGGTAAAGAAGAACACGGACCCCAAGAAGTAGTTCGACACGCACAAGGAAAAGGAGATCTTTATAGAAGCTCGACAAGAATTTCAAAAGGAGGACATAGCGCCGACTACACAACAAAGCCAGGAAGCTCTGGAATATGAGATGCCACCATCACTGGACCATACCAATAGAATGCAACCCAAGGAACAAGTAAGTATTATCAAATACTTTTTGCAATCATGCGTCAAAGTGTTAAGTGATCCTTCATCTGTCAAAGTATTACAAAACATCCTAGAGAAATGTAGCAGCGAGACGGAACAAAAGCCAGAACTGAAAACTGTCAACCATCTACACACGAGAAGAAGAACAAGTAGGGAATTTAGACTAAATGCTAACATTGGGGATTTCAATATGGGAGATATTATACTGGACCTAGGATCCGAAGTGAATGTGCTACCGAAGACCACATGGAAATGCATGGGGGAACCAACATTGGGATACTCAACCGTTCAATTAAAGCTAGCAAATCAACATAGAGTTCTACCAATAGGTAGACTGAAAGGAGAGACGGTAAATCTGGATGGAGTGCGCACTAAGGCAGACTTTGAAATCATCGAAATAGTAGATGACACAACACCCTACCCGATACTACTTGGTCTGGATTGGGTGTTTGACAACCAGGCCATAATTAACTTGAAAACCAGAAAAATAACATTTGAGTCAGGCGACTACAGGGTCATAGCACCACTAGACCCATCATAAGGGGAGAGGTTCATAGAATCCACTTGTTTGGACTTAGAAGAGATCGGCCAGTTGTACAGAACAACTGCGCGCGATGAGGACTACGAAAAACCAACTGTAGACGGGGTACTCAGTTGGCAGAGCATTACTTCATGTGCAACAGACTCAGACACTGGGTTAGAAAACTGGCAGCAGAGGCTACACGAAGTATCCATGAGAAGATGTGCAAGAATAGACCACGCAGTAAGGTGGGTAGGTAAATAAATCAGAGAACCACCCAGTTTCCACGAACTAAATGATTTGGAAAGATTCTTGACACAATATGAAGACGAAGTATTGGAAAACTAGAGATTACTAGCACTGTATTTAGCACTAAAGGCCACACCTGCAAGATGGTGGGGTTCACACAAGAAGACCATCACAAACTGGTATCAATGTAAGCGATTACTGTGCATACGGTTCGGCTCAGAACAAACATGTAATAAACAACAAAAATACGAAGGACTAGGAACACCAGCGGAACACTTAGAGGCGTGTAAAATGCTATAGAAAATGACACCACCAGAGGAATGGCCTCATCACTTCATTCATATGTTAGAGGGCATACCAGCGAACTGGTATATAGACCAGGAATTGCGCAAAGGAACCAAGACATGGGTGACACTCCAACAGAACTTTATAGTCACTTTCTCATTCGAGCATGAGAACCCCAACACAGGTGCGTCCCTAAAATGGATCAAAGGAATCATATTCATTAAAGAACCGGACATAGAAATTATCACAGAAGAATAGCAGCGGAACAAGCAAACAGTCAAGGAACTACTGACATGTTACCATGTATAGGAGGAAGCAACAGACGAAGATGATCCATGCGATATTTAGATTGAAGAAATGGAGGGTGAAAGAGATGTGGAAGGACCACCCATAGAATCAGAAGTCATTTCTGCACCAATCAAGATAAAGAAGGTTAACATCGGGACCGCCGAGCAGCCCAAAATGTCCAGCATTGGAGATTACTGGGATGAGAAAACAATAGAAAGCATCACGGAATTATTGCGCGAATATAGCGACCTTTTTCCCACAACCTTTACAGAGATGAAGGGCATCGCCGGAGAATTAGGAGAAATAAAAATACCACTCAAATCTGACGCGATACCTATTAAACAATGACCCTACAGACTGAACCCCATATATAAACAGAAAGTTAAAGATGAGATCGACAAGATGCTCGAGGTCGACATCATCGAACCAGTCGAGGAATCAAGATGGATAATCTCAATGGTAGTACAGGACAAGAAATAGGGAAGAGGGATCAGGATATGCGTCAACTTGAGGAAGTTAAACGATGCATGTCTACACAACCCATTCCCTACACCGTTCAGGAATGAAGTATTAGAGAATGTGGGGGGCCACAAAGCTTACTCATTCACTGATGGATTCTCAGGTTACCATCAGATTAGAATAGCATAGGACGATAGACACAAGACCACGTTCGCGACAGAGTGGGGATATTATCAGTACACAGTCATGTCGTTCGGACTGAAGAATGCACCTGCGATATTCTCCAGAGTGGTCATTGCAGCATTTAAGGAATTCATCCATCAATTTCTCGAAGTATACCTGGATGATTGGATAGTTTATAGTCTGTTGAAAAACCATGTGGCAGTTTTACGACTTATGCTAGAATGACGCAGACAGTGCCAGATATCACTGAATATCAAGAAATGCATATTTGGAACACCGTTTAGGATACTATTGGGACACATAGTATGCAAACAAGACTTGCTAGTGGACCCGACAAAAAATCGCAGTCATTGTTAACCTACCAGCACCAAAAATAGTCTACCAGCTAAGAGCAACGTTAGGACACACAAGATACTACAGGAAATTCATGAAAGGTTATGCGTAGATCACAGCACCAATGGAAAAATTGTTAAGGAAGGATACAAAGTATCAATGGAATGACGAGTGTCAACACGGTCCGGATACCCTGAAGGAAAATATGGTCACTGCACCAATATTAGTATTTCCATATTAGGAGAAGACATTCCATGTACATGTAGATGCATCAGCGATAACACTTGGAGCTATCCTAGCACAACTAGGAGCAGGAGACTTGGATCACCCGATAGCGTTCGCAAGAAGAAAATTATTAGACTCRRAATAGAATTATAACACAATAGAAAGAGAAGGCCTAGCTATGGTTTATGCACTGCAGAAGTTCAGACAATACCTATTGGGAAAACACTTTAAGATGTTTACAGATCACTCAGCCCTGAAATACCTAGTCATCAAGCTAGTGTTGGGGGGGAGAATCTGTCGATGGTTACTTCTATTTCAATAATTTGACTTTGAAGTCATAGTTAAAACAGGAAAACTGAACGCAGGACCTGACCACCTATCAAGGGTCACCAATGGAGAAGAACCGACGAACTTAGAAGACAACTTTCCAGATGCACAAGTATTTTCAGTACAGATTGTTGATGACTACTTCACAGAAATCATCCAGTACTTGAGCACAGGCGTCGCGCCACAAGAATACATCACTGCGTAGAAGAAGAACCTGGTAGTCCGTGCAGACGACTATCAATTGATCGCAGGACATCTATACAATATGGGCGCAGATAGCATCTTACGAAGATAGGTACTAGACCACGAACGACCAAGAATTTTAGCAGAAGCTCACGAGGGAATGGCAGGAGGGCATTATGCAGGAAAATCTACTGCGCAGGATTATGGTGGCCAATGATCAGCAATGTGATGTCTATCAAAGGGTAGGAAAACCAATAGAAGGGACGAGATGCCATTATGATCGCAAGTAACATTACATGCATTCAACAAATGGGAAATAGACTTTGTGGGACCAATTAACCCACCAGCCAAAAGGACAGGGGAAAGATACATTATCACCGCAACGAAATACCTAACAAGATGGGCGGAAGCCGCACTGGTAAAATATTTCAGTGCAGAGACAGTTGCACACTTCTTGTTTGAACATATAATCACCAGATTTGGGTGCCCAAGAGTTTTGATGAGCGACCAAGGCACGCACTTCATAAACAACACCATTCATGCGATGCTCGAAGAGTTTGAAGTTCATCACCAGAAAAGCACACCATATCATCCACAGGCAAATGGCACAATAGAATCCTTCAACAAAATTCTAGAGAACACACTGACAAAGATCTGTAACGTCAACAAAGACGACTAGGACCTTAAAGTACCAGCAGTATTATAGGTGTATCGGACTACATGCAAAAAATTGATAGGGCACACACCATTCAAATAGTCTATGGCCGAGAAGAAGTCATGCCCTTAGAATTATTAATACCCAGTCTACGTGTAGCAGTGATCACACAAATGACAAAACGAGGTGTAGTACAGGAAAGACTGAATTAGTTACTGTCGATGGAGGAAGATCGAATCCTCGCAGGATTCCACCAACAAGTGCAGAAAGCAAGAGACAAATATTGGCACAATCGACACATCAAGAGGAAAACGTTTAAGGAAGGCGATCTAGTATTGCTCTATGACAGTAAGTCGTTTCAGCACCCAGGAAAGTTGAGAATGCATTGGCTAGGACCATACAAAGTAAAATATGTAACAGACAGAGGAGTTGTACAGTTAAGAGATTTAGCAGGTGCAGACCTTAGAGGAATGATCAATGGGAGCCGGCTGAAGCTATACAAGGACAGTCGACCACCCAATGCTCAAAAAAAAAAAAGGCATAGCACGCCAGAGATCGAACGGATGCATGCAATTCAAAACACGAAGACAACAAAGGCAAGGACAACGATCATATCAAAAAGGGAAATAAGAGGGAAAAGGAAAGTCAACGAAAGTAGGCTGACAAGACAGCACAAGGCAGAATTAAAGGAAGGCAAGGATTGATGGGACACCACATTAAACACGCCAATTGGAGACGACAAAGTAGGCATAATGGAAAGTATGAAACTGTCGCAGATGCATTGAACCAATAGTTATGGTGCATTAATCACATAATGGAGGAAGCGTCCTTGACAAGCTTCATGACAAGCCCATACAACACGCGAGCATAGAAGCAACTAGTCTATTCGCGAAAGGGGAAAAGGGGAAGAGAAACAGTAGCTAGAATGAACAAAGCAAGACCACAGAGCTCACCGAAGCCATTCGAACTTAGAAAACGTTCAACAGTCACCATTATGGCACCACCGAAGCTAGCAGAACCAGGCCAGACAACCAGATCGACCACGGTTCAAACTAGGTCACGAGGACCACTAGAAGAAAACGAGCAACAGTAATCGGAGATCGTCGATATTGATGAAATCCCATCGCCAGGGGAAATACCAATAGACTCTACACTAATACTAGAAGAGATTCAGTAGCCACAAGCAGAGTCCATGGAACAGGATACGCCAGCAGCGACGCAAGAACCTCAGAACAAGGAAGCAAAAACCCAACAGGAAATACAACCAGAACACACTGGAGCAGTCGTGGAAGTGAACGGAATGGAACAGCACCTGGGAGCAG
>JZKD02S1711846.1:23053-38338 GCA_000966675.3 Picea glauca | reverse complement strand
TGTGTATGTGTGTGATTGTTCATCTCTTATTGCTCATTATTCGATAATAATTCTACATTGATATAACACTTGGATTATTTGGTTAAAAAGGATTATAATTTCTCTATTTCTAATTCACCCCCCCTCTCAGTAATCCAACAAAAAGACCTAATCCAATAAATTCTACAGGAAACGTCGCAACCCAACAATAAGATACAGTGCGGCGATTTGAGGTTTCCACGGGCTAGCTATGGGGCAGGATGTGAAGATTCTGCACTGGTCTAAACAGGCAGGGTACGACGATCCAGGGACGTCGCAGGCTGCATATGGGATACAGTGCGGCTATTTCTATAAACAAAGAAAATTTGGAAAAAGGATAAAGATTCTAAATGAACTTTCAGATCCAGAGAGTCTGGATGGATCACCCATAGACTCAGAGACTAGATTAAAATTAAAGGAGGTAGGCTAAAGGCAAATGGACAGCAAAAAATCAAAAACAAGTCGTATCCCTAGTATGGTCGCCAATTTTGTTATTGGATTAATTGGTAAATGTGCACATAAACCGATCTCCCTAAATCCACCTAGATCTAGAACAAAACAAGACAGGACATGGCGCTTTCCCTAAGCTCTAATCATCGAATTTACTATCAAACAAGAGATGAGTGGCATACCTTTGAATAGTGCTTCATTATATCTTTGTTGTTCCTTGCTCTGCTCCGATGCTCTTGTGATATTGGATCTGCAATGAAACACAAACCAACCAAAGTGAAAGCAATAATAGTATATTCAATGAAAACTTATACATGTGATCAAGGAGTCATGTAATAAAATGAGAATGATTTTATGGGAAATAAACATGCCACTGTATTATATTAAGTGAAAGTGGAAGATACAACCAAACAGCCTTGATGTTGCAAGGTTCCCTTTCACACTTGCTCCAAACTTGCATGAAGAAGATCCACAATAACTTGATGGACAAATGAGGACCTCAAGTATCAATTGAAGTAGAATTCCTCACATAGTTCTCAGCCTATTCCTTCATTAATTCCTTTCTTAACCTTTTTACATGAGAAACCCATCATTATATAGGAGAAGGAGAGATGTTAAAGAGATTAGGATGATACCACCAAATTAGAGAAGCGAGTAGGATCCCAACGATACGGATGCCACCTCATATTCTATAATATTCCCTTCTGGAATCTTCATGAACTTCGACCTTTATTTAGTCTTTCAGCATCACCGCACCCTGGCTATAGAGCAGCTTGCGGGAACGCCACAACCTAGTTCCAGGACAGACTGCGGAGATTAGGCATCGTCGCACTGTATCTTATGATTGACCTATGACGCCCTTTCTTAACAACATTTTGTAGAAGAGGAAGCCAGACACTTTTCTCGTGAAGAAAGGTTCTTTTGGGAGCCTGAACACATGCTTGTAGAAACATCACTAAGGTGACTAAAATAATGTGTAACAACAACCAAGACTTGATTATACCTGGAAAAACCATCTAAAATGGACATCTAGGTTGATTCAGTGACTTGTTGGAGGAGAAACTCCATGTTAGGAAAAGGATAATTATCCTTTACAGTTGATTTATTAAGATCCCTGAAATCTACACACATCTGAATCTCCTCGGTGTTCTTTCTCACAACCACTAGATTTGAAAGCCAATCCAAATGTCTGATGGGATATATTATTCCATCTTTCTTCAAATTTTCCAAATCAATCTTCACCAGTGGCTTCAACTTGGGGTTCATCATCCTTATCTTTTGCTTAACAAGCTTTTCTCCTTCTCTTAATGGGATGATGTGTTGAAATCTTTTTTTATCATATGCCTTTAAATCATCATAACTCGATGAAAAAACATCCAGATATTTTCTAAAGAGTGTGGAATATTGATCGACTTCATCATCTGTGCAATCAATTCTCAAGTTAATATACTTTGAGGGACTATCAGTCCCAATATTGACTTTTCTTGTTTCTTGAACTTTTTGGACCGACACTTCTTCCAGGATATTTTTAGCATGATCATCTCCTGTGAAAAGAGATTCAGACTGAACACAATTATTCGGAACAACAATAATGTCATTATCCTCATCTTCATTATAATTTACTAAAAACATTTCTAGGTCTTCATTGTTCTCAAATGCTTGAAAATACTCTTGATTGTCAGGTACAGAAGGTCAAAATACTCTTTTTACCTGAAAATATGTTTCACTCTGGACATCATCTAGGTTTGATAGTGAAGCCGCCAATGCTAATGAATTTGCCTTCTAATTTTTATCCCTTGGAATGAAGGAAACATTAAAAGAAGAAAAGGATTCCATCAATTCACTTACTCTTTTGAAATGTAATTTAAGTATTTCTTTCTTAATCTTATATTTCTGAGTAATTTGATTTATTAGCAATTCAGAGTCGTCAGTCACAATAAAATTTTCTATCTTCATTTCTTGTGCAAGGATCATTCCTTGAATCAAAGCCTCATATTCTGACTCATTATTTTTGCATGCAAATTCAATTCTGATAGCATGTGGGTGCACAATTTTTTCTGGTCCTTTAAGGACAATTCCAACTCCACTCTCTGAACTTGAGCAAGCTCCATCAAATGACATCCTCCAGTAGCTCGCAAAATGATTA
The DNA here is from genome assembly GCA_000966675.3 of Picea glauca. NCBI lineage: Eukaryota > Viridiplantae > Streptophyta > Pinopsida > Pinales > Pinaceae > Picea > Picea glauca. Next base: position 35,724 of record JZKD02S1711846.1, on the reverse strand, counting down.
TCTTGATTTTCGGTGTCCTCGATTTGTTCCATGTCCAAGATAGCATAATTTTCGATACCAACATCTATGTAATCTTCCATTAGCTGGTTATCCTTGTTTTTGAAAGAAAACAACCTCATGAGTTCACGAGGAACCTTGATCATTGCTCCATATTTATCTGGCAAAATCATGCAACTTCCATGATTATCCAATGCCTTCATTACTGCCAAGGGCATGATATTATTTTCCATGCCAATATCAACTAAACAATTATGGAGTACAACATCAAGGTTTTCTATTGAAATATAGAAGGGTGGGACTTTTCCCCTCAACTTGATTCCTTATGTGTTTTGACTTTGTTTTGGGTTTGCAGAAACTACTTCAATTATTTCAGTTGGTTCGTCTAACAACTTCAAAATATTTTCCCTTTGTTGGGGAATCTTCACCACTTCTGTGAAAGGAAGAGTAATCCTCAACTTACCGATATCATCAATGAAATTATATTTCATCTGTGGGGGTTTCGATACTCGGTGTTGCTTCTTTCCTCCATTGTTGCTTATCACACTTTTGTTATTCTCTTTCTTATTCTCCTTTTCTTTATATTTTTCTTTCATTTTCTCTTTTTCTTTTTCAAAACTATCTTTACTTTTGGACTTATTTACAAATGCCCATGTTTGGGAAACATTTTCTTGCGAGTCGGGGTCATATTCACCTTCTTCAAATATATACACGGACGTCTCGCATCCATCCATCTGTACAGGTTCAAAAAATTCCTCTGGTAAATAATCATTTTATTGTTCAGCTATCTATTCACTATATGGCTCATCAAGAACCACTGCATTCAGAATTGGTTGTCTGGGAACCCTCTGTCTTTGTTGATTATCAACATTTTCAAATCTTACTCTTTTCTCTTGAGGAGGTTCCTTCTTTGTTCTTGAACCGACATCCTTGGATTGGGTATGTAACTATCATTCCTTCTTAGTTTGGTTATTTCATTTTTCATTTGTCTAATTGTTCTATTCATTTGTGCAATTTCAATCCTTTGCTTAGTTTCTTAGGCTGCAATGGGGCCTATCTTCACATCGGGTATGGTTCCCTTGAAATATCCTCCACCGGTGGCCTAATTTTGACTTGGTCGCGGATTTTTCTCTTCATTTATTCTTGAACTAGAGGCTCCTTGATCATTAATATTTAGATTACCCATCTGCCTTTGTACTTTTCTAAGGATAATATCAGGTTCAACGCCCATTTCAATCATGATTTCCTCCATTTCTTTGGATTTAGTCATTGCTTCCTATAAGGTATCCATTTGGGATGCTCTGATAGCAAAATTTACATTTGGTGGCATGGAATTCTTATAACAACCAAGTATCACTAGATCGTTTGGCCTTTTATCCTCGTGAATCATGTTCAGGGTTTTATTGAATTTGAGATTGAAATCTCATATTCTCTCAATCTTCTTCAAACAAATCTGAGTGAAATTAGTAATAAGAGTATGATATGTGATTGGGGGAGAGAACATAGTCAGAAACATGCTTTCAAGATCATCGAATGAACTGATTGATCTAGCAGGCAATGGTGTATACCATTCATAGCTTGGCTCGATAAGTTTTGGAGAAACAACCTTACCATTACATCGTCATATTCCACAAGATGAAAGTCACAAACCTCCAAGAACAAATCAACATGTCTTTTAGCATCAATTTTTCCATCTCCAAAAAATTCCTTCAAAGTACCTTTAGGAAGGATTGGGAGCTCATGTTGTTCGCCTCGTAGGTCAAGAGGAGAATCTCTTATTCTTTTGGGGTTTTTGAACCTTCTCCTTTCTTCACATATTCTTTCCTCCCATCTTTCTTCAAGCAGTTCTCCACGTCTTTCTTCATGCAGTTCTTCACATCTTTCTTCATTTCTTTCTTCCATGTCCAGAAGCTTCTCCTTTTCACCAGGGATACATTTTTCACCTTCTAATGTATGAAATTGCTTGCTTTTTCTTCTAGTAATTGGTCCTTTGTTTTTTTCAAGCTTCAATTCTTTCCTTTCTCTTGTTCTTTTTGAGCTTGTCTCTCGTTTCTTTGGTCTTGTCTTTCATCTCTCCTTTATCTTCGAAGAATTTCTCTTTCTTCTTCTTGAACTAGTGTTTTCCAAGACCTTTCCAATTCTTCTCTGGTTACGTCTATTGTTATTTCAAGATTATATAGTTGATGCAAAACACTCCATTGATTATTTAATCCAATCTCTAACTGGGGCTGGTTAGCCTGAGGAAAAGTCATGAAATTTAAGGATGCTAAAACAGATTCAAATATTTCAGTTGGTCCCTAGTATGGTCACCAAAAATGTTGACAATTGAATCCATCAGGACTGAAATTACAACCTCACGAGGATACAAATCCTCCTACATTTTTATAGAGGTGGTACTCCCCTTTGGATTATGGTATTCTTTAATAACTTTAGATCTAGAAATAATATAGGACCTTAAGATGGTCCAATATTTATGCTCAAAGAAAGATAAAAAAATGTTGAAAGATGAAATACTTATTTTAAGATAATTCCTGAGAAAGGACCAGGAACCTCACACATCACAGATTTCACACAATTTCCTCACATCCATCAGAGTGAAAATAAATATTTATGATCACGCATAAAAATAAAAGAAGATGGTATGGATGCATAAGAGAACTTTTATAGAGTAAATACTTGCATAGCTCAAAATAATATTATGATGGATCAATTTCAAATACTTTATACTCAGATCTCAAAGTTATAAAATACAGTCAAAATGGATCCTGAATTATTTCTCTTGGGATTTCTCAAAAAATAATAGAGTATGTTACAGTGCTTAGAAAATTAAAAGGTGTTTGTCTAGAGGACTAGGATTGGGGCCCTAAACAGTTTTTTTTTAGATTTCCATAGTTAAACTATAAATGGAGTTAGAGTTTGATGAAAAAATGTGTATTTCTCTAAAATACCTTTCCAACGGGCTATCACTCGCCTAAAACGGAGGTCGTATGCAAAAGTTACGACCCCAAGAAGTTGAGGTACCAACTTACCCATCGGGGCCCACATAAAGTTTGGTGTTTCACCTCCTAGGGTTAGGTTTTTGGCTGTCTAGGGTTTTGGAATTCATGAGTAATGTTAAAAAGGCCTCTGGAGCCTCATTTTAATCATTCTGCTCAAACGAATGCACGTAGTAGCCACATCTCTTCTCAGAGATAACTACCACCATTCGAGCAAGTTGTTTTCAGTTCTACATTTTTACAGTTTCATCCTATTTTATTTATTCGATAGAGGTTATTGTTTTTAGTTTTGTAGTTTTACAGTTTCATCCATTCCTTTCGTTTCGCTCATAAATCTGGATCAGTGGTATCAGAGCGGTTTTCTCTTCATTTATTTTTCTTCATCCATGTCCCTTATAGGATCTGGGTACAAGAAGTTGGGACTCAAACCATTCAATCCTTTGCAATATCGGCCACATCAATCCCAACAACAACCCATGGGGGATGAGAAGAAAGATGATGGAATAGGAGATCCTTTTGAAATGTTGCTCGAGGAAGCCCTTACGTGACAAATGAATGAATGATGGACAACTTTGCACAAATCCTTCGGCGTCTTCCCACATGAGACACATCTTCATCAAGTGGTTATACAACCCCCTTCAAGGTACAAGGAAATTTTTGTAGATAAATGGCTAAATATGCTCGAAGGGTATTTTTCGGTCCATAATTTTTCTAACAGGGAAAATATTACTTTTGCACTCCTCAAGGTTGTCCCCCATGTTAAGGACTAGTGGCATACTTACTCTGAGCAAAGTGCCATAGAGGAATCTACAATATTTACGGTTTCCCCCACATGGGATTCCTTTAGGTATTCCATTAAATAACAATACTACCATGTGGAAATCTACGAGGACCAGTACACAATATGGACCACGCTGCATCAGGAAATGGACCAAATAGTACTAGATTTCACCAATATTTTCCATACCTTGCACACCAAATTGGGTATCAAAGACTTTGAACGACATCTGATGCTCAAATACTGCGGTCTCCTGCATAGATACATTCAAACAAAATGGAGTTTCTATACATCGCATGTAACATCCCCGACCACCCATGTCGGGGCATGCTACTCCAAAAAATGCTTTCATTCTCTGATACCATATCGTAACATACCCAGCATCCAACTGAGCTATGCCACATAAATTTTTCAAACTGCATGCAATTAAAACATATACACACATAGCTCTTTCGGAACTTTATATATAAAACGTAAACAGACAAATACATTTTGTAAATGCACGGATTCATACTGAAATAACAGTAAACATATACAGGCAGCATATACAGGCAATACCCATAAATATAAAGACAGTTATAAACCACACATAGGATAAACCCATAAAAATAATCATGTAAATAATAATGCAGCATTTAATTTATCACACAATTGACACTTATCTTCGCAAGAATTTCACCAACTACGTGCAGAACTTCCACAAACTTCCCAACCTTAGACCACACTTCTCATCACTCTCAGCAGTGGTTCACCCTCACGATGGGACTAAACTCCACCAGGGTAAAGGTATTCCTAACCAGGCTAATGGATCTCAGACAACATCAAAGACTATGTCACAAGTTCCAACTCAAACTAACAGCCTACATTCCCTCATTCCCCACATTCCTATCCCACCCCAGAAAGTGTGCCCCAACTGAGCTATGCCACATAAATTTTTCAAACTGCATGCAATTAAAACATATACACACATAGCTCTTGTGGAACTTTATATATAAAATGTAAACAGACAAATACATTTTGTAAATGCACGGATTCATACTGAAATAACAGTAAACATATGCAGGCAATACCCATAAATATAAAGACAGTTATAAACCACACATAGGATAAACCCATAAAAATAAACATGTAAATAATAATGCAGCATGTAATTTATTACACAATTGACACTTATCTTGGCAAGAATTTCACCAACTGCATGTAGAACTTCCACAAACCTCCCAGCCTTAGACCACACTTCTCATCACTCTCAACAGTGGGTCACCCTCGAGATGGGACTAAACTCCACCCAGGTAAAGGTATTCCTAACCAGGCTAATGGATCTTAGACAACATCAAAGACTATGTCACAAGTTCCAACTCAAACTAACAGCCTACATTCCCTCATTCCCCACATTCCTGTCCCACCCTAGAAAGTGTGCCCCTTCTCTGCTCAACAGTCCTTTGGATGCCCCACTTTCTTTACGGGCTTCAGCAACAGGCCGGACAAGAAGCCTCAGAGCCCTGTAGTTGCAGTTTAACACCTTTGGCAATCAATTCCCAACAATTCTCTCACCTTGAGAGATTGCTCACAGGCTTGACAACCCACCTTTTCAATATCCTATGGGCCTGACAACCTGCTTCTTCAGTCCAACTCCCAAGATAACCAGGTACACAAACAGGTATGGGTACGGATACAGGTTCAGGTACAGTGACATGAAGGTACGGAGGACAACTGACTGCGTGAGAGNCCTGCATAGATACATTCAAACAAAATGGAGTTTCTATACATCGCATGTAACATCCCCGACCACCCATGTCGGGGCATGCTACTCCAAAAAATGCTTTCATTCTCTGATACCATATCGTAACATACCCAGCATCCAACTGAGCTATGCCACATAAATTTTTCAAACTGCATGCAATTAAAACATATACACACATAGCTCTTTCGGAACTTTATATATAAAACGTAAACAGACAAATACATTTTGTAAATGCACGGATTCATACTGAAATAACAGTAAACATATACAGGCAGCATATACAGGCAATACCCATAAATATAAAGACAGTTATAAACCACACATAGGATAAACCCATAAAAATAATCATGTAAATAATAATGCAGCATTTAATTTATCACACAATTGACACTTATCTTCGCAAGAATTTCACCAACTACGTGCAGAACTTCCACAAACTTCCCAACCTTAGACCACACTTCTCATCACTCTCAGCAGTGGTTCACCCTCACGATGGGACTAAACTCCACCAGGGTAAAGGTATTCCTAACCAGGCTAATGGATCTCAGACAACATCAAAGACTATGTCACAAGTTCCAACTCAAACTAACAGCCTACATTCCCTCATTCCCCACATTCCTATCCCACCCCAGAAAGTGTGCCCCAACTGAGCTATGCCACATAAATTTTTCAAACTGCATGCAATTAAAACATATACACACATAGCTCTTGTGGAACTTTATATATAAAATGTAAACAGACAAATACATTTTGTAAATGCACGGATTCATACTGAAATAACAGTAAACATATGCAGGCAATACCCATAAATATAAAGACAGTTATAAACCACACATAGGATAAACCCATAAAAATAAACATGTAAATAATAATGCAGCATGTAATTTATCACACAATTGACACTTATCTTGGCAAGAATTGCACCAACTGCATGTAGAACTTCCACAAACCTCCCAGCCTTAGACCACACTTCTCATCACTCTCAACAGTGGGTCACCCTCGAGATGGGACTAAACTCCACCCAGGTAAAGGTATTCCTAACCAGGCTAATGGATCTTAGACAACATCAAAGACTATGTCACAAGTTCCAACTCAAACTAACAGCCTACATTCCCTCATTCCCCACATTCCTGTCCCACCCTAGAAAGTGTGCCCCTTCTCTGCTCAACAGTCCTTTGGATGCCCCACTTTCTTTACGGGCTTCAGCAACAGGCCGGACAAGAAGCCTCAGAGCCCTGTAGTTGCAGTTTAACACCTTTGGCAATCAATTCCCAACAATTCTCTCACCTTGAGAGATTGCTCACAGGCTTGACAACCCACCTTTTCAATATCCTATGGGCCTGACAACCTGCTTCTTCAGTCCAACTCCCAAGATAACCAGGTACACAAACAGGTATGGGTACGGATACAGGTTCAGGTACAGTGACATGAAGGTACGGAGGACAACTGACTGCGTGAGAGAATGATCATGGAATGATTGAATGGATAACTGAATGATTTCCTAAATGGATGAATGACCCCAAAATGAACTAAGTCCAAATTATATGTATGCATGTCCCCAACTTGACACTTGTCATGTTGGGAGCTACTTTGGCCCACTTGTCCCCATCCTTAGAACTTAGGATAAAATAAGTATCCATACTTTATACTTTAAGGAATATTAATATAATATTCCTTTTTGTCTTAAGCTCCCTAGCTTAGCCTATTTTCCTTAACTTTTATCCCCCCCTTTCCCTAACTAGTGAAGTTTAGTCCCCCATACTCTTTTATGGTGGTCGGTCTATGCACAGTGATGTATTTTATATTAATGATAAGACATATACAAAAATAGGCTCACTGGCCTTTTACATCTAGGCTCTCTGGCCTAATTCAAAACATAAGCCTCCTATCTTATAATAACTGGCTCACCAGCCTATAAAACACAACATATACACAAAGGCTCCCTGGCCTCAAAATCGCACGCACTTAAGTTGTTGTGCGCGGTATCCTAGAATGTGCACACTTTATCATTTTACTGCGCAATACATGCACGCACTATACCATGGAAGGTGGATACAAAATGATTTCAAACAACTCATGAGCTTACATACATTCGTATTTACATTTAAAATTGGGTTTGACCTAGGGTTATTACAATCCCCTCTCCTTATTTATGCACTGTCCTCGGTGCATTATGTACACATATATAACAAAATTTTCAAAAATCCTCAAAAAGATGCGGGTATTCTGCCCGCATTGCATCCTCATGCTCCCAAGTAGCGTCCTTAGGACCGTACCAGGTCCATTGGACCTTTACAATCCCTATGGCTCGATTCTGGAGCTGTTTGATTTTTCGATCCAGAATGCATACTAGATGCATTTGGAAAGCACCTTCTTGCTCCACCTAAATCACATTCTAATCAATAACATGATTAGCATCAGGTATATCTTTCTTGAGCAATGATACATGGAATACATTATGAACAGACATAGATGAAGGAAATGCAATCATATAAGCTACTGGACCAATCCTCTCTAGGATTTCAAACGGCCCACAATAGTGAGCTGCCAACTTGGAACAATTTCCCAACTTCAAGGAACTTTTGTTGGCCTTCACTTTCAAGAATACATGGTCCCCAACTTTAAATTCCCTGTGAGTTCTGCCCTTATCAACATAGCTTTTTTGCATGTCTTGAGAAGCCTTTAAATTTTGTTTTATTTTCAACATTTTCTCCTCCATTTCCCTGAGTAAATCTGACCCAACCACTGCTCTATCTGCTGGGTTATCCCAGCTTACCGGTGTGTTGCACTTTCTTCCATAAAGTGCTTCAAATTGGCTCATCTTTAGAGATGTTTGGTACCCATTGTTATATGCAAACTCTACTAAGTNCACCAACTGCATGTAGAACTTCCACAAACCTCCCAGCCTTAGACCACACTTCTCATCACTCTCAACAGTGGGTCACCCTCGAGATGGGACTAAACTCCACCCAGGTAAAGGTATTCCTAACCAGGCTAATGGATCTTAGACAACATCAAAGACTATGTCACAAGTTCCAACTCAAACTAACAGCCTACATTCCCTCATTCCCCACATTCCTGTCCCACCCTAGAAAGTGTGCCCCTTCTCTGCTCAACAGTCCTTTGGATGCCCCACTTTCTTTACGGGCTTCAGCAACAGGCCGGACAAGAAGCCTCAGAGCCCTGTAGTTGCAGTTTAACACCTTTGGCAATCAATTCCCAACAATTCTCTCACCTTGAGAGATTGCTCACAGGCTTGACAACCCACCTTTTCAATATCCTATGGGCCTGACAACCTGCTTCTTCAGTCCAACTCCCAAGATAACCAGGTACACAAACAGGTATGGGTACGGATACAGGTTCAGGTACAGTGACATGAAGGTACGGAGGACAACTGACTGCGTGAGAGCATGATCATGGAATGATTGAATGGATAACTGAATGATTTCCTAAATGGATGAATGACCCCAAAATGAACTAAGTCCAAACTATATGTATGCATGTCCCCAACTTGACACTTGTCATGTTGGGAGCTACTTTGGCCCACTTGTCCCCATCCTTAGAACTTAGGATAAAATAAGTATCCATACTTTATACTTTAAGGAATATTAATATAATATTCCTTTTTGGCTTAAGCTCCCTAGCTTAGCCTCTTTCCTTAACTTTTATCCCCCCCTTTCCCTAACTAGTGAAGTTTAGTCCCCCATACTCTTTTATGGTGGTCGGTCTACGCGCAGTGATGTATTTTATATTAATGATGAGACATATACAAAAATAGGCTCACTGGCCTTTTACATCTAGGCTCTCTGGCCTAATTCAAAACATAAGCCTCCTAGCTTATAATAACTGGCTCACCAGCCTATAAAACACAACATATACACAAAGGCTCCCTGGCCTCAAAATCATGCGCACTTAAGTTGTTGTGCGCGGTATCCTAGAATGTGCACACTTTATCATTTTACTGCGCAGTACATGCACGCACTATACCATGGAAGGTGGATACAAAATGATTTCAAACAACTCATGAGCTTACATACATTCGTATTTACATTTAAAATTGGGTTTGACCTAGGGTTATTACAATCCCCTCTCCTTATTTATGCACTGTCCTCGGTGCATTATGTACACATATATAACAAAATTTTCAAAAATCCTCAAAAAGATGCGGGTATTCTGCCCGCATTGCATCCTCATGCTCCCAAGTAGCGTCCTTAGGACCGTACCAGGTCCATTGGACCTTTACAATCCCTATGGCTCGATTCTGGAGCTGTTTGATTTTTCGATCCAGAATGCATACTAGATGCATTTGGAAAGCACCTTCTTGCTCCACCTAAATCACATTCTAATCAATAACATGATTAGCATCAGGTATATCTTTCTTGAGCAATGATACATGGAATACATTATGAACAGACATAGATGAAGGAAATGCAATCATATAAGCTACTGGACCAATCCTCTCTAGGATTTCAAACGGCCCACAATAGTGAGCTGCCAACTTGGAACAATTTCCCAACTTCAAGGAACTTTTGTTGGCCTTCACTTTCAAGAATACATGGTCCCCAACTTTAAATTCCCTGTGAGTTCTGCCCTTATCAACATAGCTTTTTTGCATGTCTTGAGAAGCCTTTAAATTTTGTTTTATTTTCAACATTTTCTCCTCCATTTCCCTGAGTAAATCTGACCCAACCACTGCTCTATCTGCTGGGTTATCCCAGCTTACCGGTGTGTTGCACTTTCTTCCATAAAGTGCTTCAAATTGGCTCATCTTTAGAGATGTTTGGTACCCATTGTTATATGCAAACTCTACTAAGTTTAGGTAGTCTTCCCATTTTGATGGTTTATCCATCACATACATCCTTAACATATCCTCAATCACTTGATTCACCCTCTCTGTTTTTCCATCTAATTCTAGATGATAAGTTGTGCTAAAATTCAAATTTGTTCCAAATCCATTAAATAATCCCTTCCAAAAATTTGAGGTAAATTTTGGATCTCTGTTAGACACAATTGTCTTGGGTATACCATGTAATCGAGAAATTTATCTCATATAAATATCAACAATGTTGGCTTCCTTGTGAGTGAGTTTAACTGGAATAAAATGGGCAGCTTTAGTAAGCGTATCCACCCCTACCATGATAGAATCAAATTGCTTGTTTGTTCTGGGAAGTTTGGTGATGAAATTCATTGTTACAACTTCCCATTTCCACTCAGGAATGTATAATGGTTGTAGCAAACCATCTAGGTGTCTATGTTCATCCTTTACCTTTTGACATTTCAAACATTTGGCAATAAAATCAGCAACCTCTTTCTTCATGCCTGGCCAATAATATTGGCTCTTGACAGCTGCAATAGTTTTATGATACCCTGGGTGCCCAACATAAGGTATATTATGCATTTCTCTCAATATCAAATTTTTCAATTCATGGGAATTTGGTACATAAATTATGCCCGTGTACATAATAATTTCATCATTATCTAGCTTATATTCTTCAATTTTCTACTGCAAATTACCTTGCTGTAATTTTGCCACTAATTCCTTGTATTACAAATATAATTTTGCAACCTCCAGAATTATGTGCTTCAAATATGATTGGTACATGCTAATGGTTGTAGCATGTAATTCATGCACTCTTATGTTGAGTGCATCAACCACTTTGTTCTCTTTCCCCTTGATATGCTTTATATCAAAGTCATATTCACTGAGAAATTCTAACCATCTGCTTTGCCTAGCATTTAGAGTTGGTTGATCAAATAAATATTTTAGACCATTATTGTCTGTACTCAGCTCAAACCTTTTCCCCATGAGGTAGTGTCTCCATTTCCTCAAGGCAGGCACTATGGCTGACAACTCCAAATCATGAGTGGCATAGTGTCTTTCATGCTCCTTCAACTTCCTTGATTCATAACATATAACAAACCCATTTTGACTGAGGACTCCACCAAGTCCTTATTTGCATGCATCTATGCATGCAATGAAGTCTTCATTTGGGTCTGTAGTCCTTAGTATTGGAGCACTTGTTAATAATTTCTTCAAGTGTTGGAAACTCTTCTCACAATCCAATGTCCATTGAAACTTCACACCCTTCTTTTGCAAGGAAGTTATTGGGTGTGTAAGCTTTGAGAATCCTTCAATAAATATCATATAGTAGCCTGCAAGGCCCATGAATGATCTGACCTTTGTCACATTCTTTGGCACTGACCATTCTCTGATAGCTTCTATCTTCTCGGGATCCACTACTATCCCATCCTTTGAAATGATATGTCCAAAATAATGAATTTGCTTCTGATAAAATTAGCACTTGCTCAATTTGGCATACAACTGATGCTCCCTTAATACTTGCAACACCATCCTCAAATGATGTTCATTCTCTTCTTATGACTTGGAATATAAAAGGATGTCATCCAAAAATACAATGACAAATTTGTCTAAATATTCTCAGAAAACACCATTCATTAAGCAAATGAAAACAACTGGTGCATTTGACAACCCAAATGGCACCACTGTGAACTCATAATGACCATACATTGTCATGAAGGTGGTCTTGTTGATATCCTCCTCTTTAATTCTTACCTGATGGTATCCTAACCTGAGATCTATCTTTGAAAATATCTTTGCATCCTTCAATTGATCAAAGAGATCATCTGTCCTTGGCAGAGGATACTTGTTCTTTACAGTCACTTTATTCAACTATATGAAATCAATGCACAATCTTAATGTCCCATCTTTCTTCTTCATGAATAATATTGGGGTACCCCAAGGCAACACACTTGGGCGTATATACCCCTTCTTCAGAAGTTCTTCAAGCTGCATTTGCAGCTCCTTCATCTCTAGTGTACTCATTCTGTAAGGAGTCTTTGACACTGGAGCTACTCCGGGCATTAAATTTATAGAGAAATCAATATCTCTCTTTGGGGGTAGTCCTGGTGCCTCCTTGAACATATCTTCAAAATCTTCCAGGACTGCATGATCTTCCAAATTTGGCACCTTATCTTTAGGTGTCTCTTCCATATGAGTTGCAAATATTTGACACCCTTTTCTGTAACATTTCTTTAGCTACGATGCTGAAATTTCTTTGATGGTTACTGCCCTGGGAATTCCCTGCACTTTCCTTAGGTTCCCTTCCTCATCCAAGAAAGTAAATGCCCTGTTATG
>JZKD02S1711846.1:10706-23043 GCA_000966675.3 Picea glauca | reverse complement strand
TCAACTTGAGGAAGTTAAACGATGCATGTCTACACAACCCATTCCCTACACCGTTCAGGAATGAAGTATTAGAGAATGTGGGGGGCCACAAAGCTTACTCATTCACTGATGGATTCTCAGGTTACCATCAGATTAGAATAGCATAGGACGATAGACACAAGACCACGTTCGCGACAGAGTGGGGATATTATCAGTACACAGTCATGTCGTTCGGACTGAAGAATGCACCTGCGATATTCTCCAGAGTGGTCATTGCAGCATTTAAGGAATTCATCCATCAATTTCTCGAAGTATACCTGGATGATTGGATAGTTTATAGTCTGTTGAAAAACCATGTGGCAGTTTTACGACTTATGCTAGAATGACGCAGACAGTGCCAGATATCACTGAATATCAAGAAATGCATATTTGGAACACCGTTTAGGATACTATTGGGACACATAGTATGCAAACAAGACTTGCTAGTGGACCCGACAAAAAATCGCAGTCATTGTTAACCTACCAGCACCAAAAATAGTCTACCAGCTAAGAGCAACGTTAGGACACACAAGATACTACAGGAAATTCATGAAAGGTTATGCGTAGATCACAGCACCAATGGAAAAATTGTTAAGGAAGGATACAAAGTATCAATGGAATGACGAGTGTCAACACGGTCCGGATACCCTGAAGGAAAATATGGTCACTGCACCAATATTAGTATTTCCATATTAGGAGAAGACATTCCATGTACATGTAGATGCATCAGCGATAACACTTGGAGCTATCCTAGCACAACTAGGAGCAGGAGACTTGGATCACCCGATAGCGTTCGCAAGAAGAAAATTATTAGACTCAGAATAGAATTATAACACAATAGAAAGAGAAGGCCTAGCTATGGTTTATGCACTGCAGAAGTTCAGACAATACCTATTGGGAAAACACTTTAAGATGTTTACAGATCACTCAGCCCTAAAATACCTAGTCATCAAGCTAGTGTTGGGGGGGAGAATCTGTCGATGGTTACTTCTATTTCAGTAATTTGACTTTGAAGTCATAGTTAAACCAGGAAAACTGAACGCAGGACCTGACCACCTATCAAGGGTCACCAATGGAGAAGAATCGACGAACTTAGAAGACAACTCTCCAGATGCACAAGTATTTTCAGTACAGATTGTTGATGACTACTTCACAGAAATCATCCATTACTTGAGCACAGGCGTCGCGCCACAAGAATACACCACTACGTAGAAGAAGAACCTGGTAGTCTTTTCAGACGACTATCAATTGATCGCAGGACATCTATACAATATGGGTGCAGATAGCATCTTACGAAGATAGGTACTAGACCACGAACGACCAAGAATTTTAGCAGAAGCTCACGAGGGAATGGCAGGAGGGCATTATGCAGGAAAATCTACTACGCAGGATTATGGTGGCCAATGATCAGCAATGTGATGTCTATCAAAGGGTAGGAAAACCCAATAGAAGGGACGAGATTCCATTATGACCGCAAGTAACATTACATGCATTCAACAAATGGGAAATAGACTTTGTGGGACCAATTAACCCACCAGCCAAAAGGACAGGGGCAAGATACATTATCACCGCAACGGAATACCTAACAAGATGGGTGGAAGCCGCACTGGTAAAATATTTCAGTGCAGAGACAGTTGCACACTTCTTGTTTGAACATATAATCACCAGATTTGGGTGCCCAAGAGTTTTGATGCGCGACCAAGGCACGCACTTCATAAACAACACCATTCACACGATGCTCGAAGAGTTTGAAGTTCATCACCAGAAAAGCACACCATATCATCCACGGGCAAATGGCACAGTAGAATCCTTCAACAAAATTCTAGAGAACACACTGACAAAGATCTGTAACGTCAACAGAGACGACTGGGACCTTAAAGTACCAACAGTATTATAGGTGTATCGGACTACATGCAAAAAATTGACAGGGCACACACCATTCAAATAGTCTATGGCTAAGAAGCAGTCATTCCCTTAGAATTATTAATACCCAGTCTACGTGTAGCAGTGATCACACAAATGACAAAACGAGGTGTAGTACAGGAAAGACTGAATTAGTTACTGTCGATGGAGGAAGATCGAATCCTCGCAGGATTCCACCAACAAGTGCAGAAAGCAAGAGACAAATATTGGCACAATCGACACATCAAGAGGAAAACGTTTAAGGAAGGCGATCTAGTATTGCTCTATGACAGTAAGTCGTTTCAGCACCCAGGAAAGTTGAGAATGCATTGGCTAGGACCATACAAAGTAAAATATGTAACAGACAGAGGAGTTGTACAGTTAAGAGATTTAGCAGGTGCAGACCTTAGAGGAATGATCAATGGGAGCCGGCTGAAGCTATACAAGGACAGTCGACCACCCAACGCTCAAAAAAAAAAAAGGCACAGCACGCCAGAGATCGAAGGGATGCATGCAATTCAAAACATGAAGACAACAAAGGCAAGGACAACGATCATATCAAAAAGGGAAATAAGAGGGAAAAGGAAAGTCAGCGAAAGTAGGCTGACAAGACAGCACAAGGCAGAATAAAAGGAAGGCAAGGATCGATGGGACACCACATTAAACGTGCCAACTGGAGACGACAAAGTAGGCATAATGGAAAGTATGAAACCATTGCAGATGCATTGAACCAATAGTTATGGTGCATTAATCACACAATGGAGGAAGTGTCCTTGACAAGCTTCATGACAAGCCCATACAACACGCGAGCATAGAAGCAGCTAGTCTATTTGCGAAAGGAGAAAAGGGGAAGAGCAACAGCAGCTAGAATGAACAAAGCAAGACCACAGAGCTCACCGAAGCCATTCAAACTTAGCAAACGTTCAACAGTCACCATTATGGCACCACCGAAGCTAGCAGAACCAGGCCAGACAACCAGATCGACCACGGTTCAAACTAGGTCACGAGGACCACTGGAAGAAAATGAGCAGCAGTAATCGGAGATCGTTGATATTGACGAAATCCCATCGCCAGAGGAAATACCAATAGACTCTACACTAATACTAGAAGAGATTTAGTAGCCACAAGCAGAGTCCATGGAACAGGATACACCAGCAGCGACGCAAGAACCTCAGAACAAGGAAGCAGAAACCCAACAGGAAATACAACCAGAACACACTGGAGCAGTCATGGAAGTGAACGGAATGGAACATCACCTGGGAGCAGAGGAGCAACCAGACGAGATGCAAGCACCTGAATTAGTTCAACTAGCAGAGGAGACCATTGGAACTACCTGGGCTTGGCTAGAGTGGATGACAGGGGAACAACCGAGAGTTGCTAGAACTTCGAACCAATCGCCACAGCAGGAGGACAGAGTTCATATATCGAGCTCACCTCTAAAGAAACCGGTAGCAGAAATTGTGCTACCTCGTATACCAGAGGGAGTACAGGTAGACCCATAGCTATTGGGTCACATCGGGAAACTCAAGTATTCTGACCATGACGTATCAGATGAAACCAAGTACCCAGAACTTGTGCCACAGATCTTTATGCAGAAAATAGTCGTAAACCAACTCAGAGAAATGATCAGTCAACCACATCAGTGGGCATCTGGACTGGACAGAACAGGAATTTTAGGATTTTGAATCTACTGCCCTTTGGTAGAGGCCAATACGTGATCGCATGCGTCAAACAGTTGTTAGCAGTTACGCATGGAGGGGATATATGGCTGGACAAACCTATCCCCATAACTGTTGAGCTTGTCATGCAGATAACAGGACTACCCACCTGAGGTGTGGATCCCGCGCTGATTTTGGACGATAAATCCAAGGAAAAAACGTTGGCAGAAGAAATGAAGAAAAAATATGGTACCGACAGAGGAACAAGAGGCATTATAATCAAACGGATCAACAATGCAGCTACACAATTGGGCGCAAAGATCTTAGCCTGCAAACTGCTAAGAAAATGCCGCAAAGACGAAGTACCAGCATGAGTCATCCATGTTGTAGCTCAGTGCACAGAAGGCACTTCCATGAGATGGGCACCATGCCTATCAAACTTGTTCCAAGTGGACTACAAAGATGCGCAGGATGCAGGTACGAAATTTCATTACTCATGGTTGATCACCCTCATAGCCTTCATGGGATAGCGAGAACCAAAACATGTAATCTTTTGTACCAAACCACAGCCAGTGGGAGCAAGATATCGCTTACTGAGATCCATGCCACAGGCCAAGCATAAGAGGGAGAATGGAATCGTATTCGAAGCGTACCTACGGGATATACAGGAAGCCATCAATCGAGCATGAAGAATAACACCAGAGGCTATCGCGCGATATTTGGACATCGCCAATTTCTGGGCTAGACGACAAGCCATGTGGATACAACCAAGGTAGGATCCGGATAAACAGTGGCTACAAATGCGCTACTACATCACCNCCAGCAGCGACGCAAGAACCTCAGAACAAGGAAGCAAAAACCCAACAGGAAATACAACCAGAACACACTGGAGCAGTCGTGGAAGTGAACGGAATGGAACAGCACCTGGGAGCAGAGGAGCAACCAGACGAGATGCAAGCACCTGACTTAGGTCAACCAGCAGAGGATACCATTAGAACTACCTGGGCTTGGCTAGAGTGGATGACAGGGGAACAACCGAGAGTTGCTAGAACTTCGAACCAGTCGCCACAGTAGGAGGACAGAGTTCAGATATCGAGCTCACCTCTAAAGAAACCGGCAGCAGAAATTGTGCTACCTCGTATACCAGAGGGAGTACAGGTAGACCTGCAGCTATTGGGTCACATCGGGAAACTCAAGTATTCTGACCATGATGTATCAGGTGAAACCAAGTACCCAGAACTTGTGCCACAGATCTTTATGCAGAAAATAGTCGTAAACCAACTCAGAGAAATGATCAGTCAGCCACATCAGTGGGCATTTGGACTGGACAGAACAGGAATTTTAGGATTTTGAAGCTACTGCCCTTTGGTAGAGGCCAATACGTGATGGCATGCGTCAAACAATTGTTAGCAGTTACGCATGGAGGGGATATATGGCTGGACAAACCTATCCCCATAACTGTTGAGCTTATCATGCAGATAACAGGACTACCCATCTGAGGTGTGGATCCCGCACTGATTTTGGACGATAAATCCAAGGAAAAAACGTTGGCAGAAGAAATGAAGAAAAAATATGGTATCGACAGAGGAACAAGAGGCATTATAATCAAACGGATCAATAATGCAGCTACACAATTGGGCACAAAGATCTTAGCCTGCAAACTGCTAAGAAAATGCCGCAAAGACGAAGTACCAGCATGAGTCATCCCTGTTGCAGCTCAGTGCGCAGAAGGCACTTCCATGAGATGGGCACCATACCTATCAAACTTGTTCCAAGTGGACTACAAAGATGCGCAGGATGCAGGTACGAAATTTCATTACTCATGGTTGATCACCCTCATAGCCTTCATGGGATAGCGAGAACCAAAACATGTAATCTTTTGTACCAAACCACAGCCAGTGGGAGCAAGATATCGCTTACTGAGATCCATGCCACAGGCCAAGCATAAGAGGGAGAATGGAATCGTATTCGAAGCGTACCTACGGGATATACAGGAAGCCATCAATCGAGCATGAAGAATAACACCAGAGGCTATCGCGCGATATTTGGACATCGCCAATTTCTGGGCTAGACGACAAGCCATGTGGATACAACCAAGGTAGGATCCGGATAAACAGTGGCTACAAATGCGCTACTACATCACCGAGGGTGATGTCAATATGATCATCAGCAAGTGACCTAATGAATGGAGGATCACAGCCATACCCAGAGAAGTATCGGGACAAACAATAGAAGGAGGGGCTACGCGGGTGGAAACACAGCCTCCGCAAATCTCGGTACCTAAGAAATGAAGAACGGGCCAAAGCAATTCAACCCAGGCAGACGACGGGTCAGAGCAGCCAGGGACCCAAAAGGGGAAGAAAGAGACCACACAGGTGACCAATGGACAATAGAAATAGGCTGGGGGAGCGCAAGAAACTACCCCAAATCCCATCACACAGGAACTAGGGGGAACTAAGAGACCAATTGTGCAGGCAGCAGGCGCGCGCAAGAAATTGAAGGCACAACGAGCATCACCGGACTATACGATCATGGAGGATGATGGAGAGATGATCGCCTGAATGGTCCAGGACTTCCTCATAGAAGATTTCGATCGCGCAACACATCACAGGGATAAACTGTAGAAGGAGCTGGTAGAAATGAGACAGATCCTCAAGAAATTCAGGGAAGCCCAGAGCGTTAGTAGTAGCAGAGGCATAGAGCCATCGACAACACAGGCCAAAAAAAGAGTGGAGGTAGAAGAAGAGACCCAGTTCTTCCAATGCCACACACACATTCAACGGTCTACATAAAAACTAGCATGTTGTGGATGGATGAAATTGTGGGACAGACACCATTGAAGGATTTGGACCACATCCAATTGGTCTTGACACAGATGCCATCAAGGGCATTATACAAATTGCAGGTTAGCGTCGACCACGAGATGCAGTCTCAAGCACACAAAAATTTATTCGAGCTACAACAAGCAACAAAGAAGCGGGAAGCGTTGGAAATAGTTTGTGCGCGGGCCAAATCTCAAACTCAGGAGGAGAAAGAACGCAAAAACGAACCGGAACGTAGAGTGGAAGAAAGTTTTTGGAAACTTCCAAGCACTGCGCAAGGAAATGAACTCCCAGCCACAGAAAAGATCGACCAGATTGCGTAGGCAATTGATCGATATCAAAAGGAGATCGAGAATCTCTGAGAACAGACTAGACCAACAACTCCACTAGCAGTGAAGGAGCAAAGGAAGCAGGAAGCCACAACGCAACTATAGGAGATAGAGAAATAGGTTAACATGATAGCTGACTTGTTCGATAAAGCAGCGCAACTTTGGACAAGACTGGAAGAGGATCCACAGGTTCAACACTGGGACAAGGAAGAGGAGAGGATCAATGCAACGATCCAAGAACTCAAGCAGTGACAAAAGACCATACCAATTCCAGAACGAGTCAAGGGAACGCAAGAGTTGAATAAGATGCAGGCAGAACTTATCACTACATAAACATAGAAACAGGAGCCTCAGACTCAAATATAACCATTGCAGGAATAGGTAGTAGAAGCACTCACACAGGCGGAAGGAGCCAGAACACAGATAGCATAGACCCAATTAAAATGCACAGGATTGATGAGCGACGAAGTGGCAGTTCAGATAGTTGACACCATCAAGGAGAAAACCGCACAATCACTGACAAAAGAAACAGAATTGCAGGAAAAGTTTCAAATGATCACCAAGGAGATCGAGAAAGCACAGAGAGATTAGGTGATTCAGGATGAGTCACATGTCAGTGTTGGGGGCCTATTGGCACCAGGCCGAAGGGAAAAGAAGGATGATCATGGGTAAGAAAGTGTACAGAAACCAAAGTAACAGCTAGCAAAAGAACAACATGCACGCATGCAAGAAAGTGTGCACAAGGAAAGCGAAAGATGGAGGAAGAACAACACGTGCATGGGAGGAAGACCTAACGTCGGTAGGGTTAGGGTTTTGGTAATACACTGTAAATGGATGAAGAGCCCGAAATGTATAAATATAGATACGAAGGTATCATATAGAGGTTGGTTGTTGTTATTTTAGCTACGCATGGGCGAATGCGATATGTAATGGTTTTGACTGTGTGAACCAATTTTGTAAGCTTTTGAGCAAGGAAGAGAGGAGGGAAGGTAGATCCAAGGATTGGATCTTAAGTTGTAGAGCCTGGTGCGATCTAGTTTTCCTCATATAGATCTTACCTGTAAGAGGGAAATTGTAAACGCATGGCACCGGGAATGCAGAACTACCATAATAAAAGAGCCAAGAGCCAAATCTTTGTGGACGTAGCCCGGGAGAGTGTGAACCACGATAATATTTGTGTAATGTGATGAATGCATGCATGTCTTTACTTTCTTTCAACAATTAATGGTTAGGCTTGATAAATGAGTTAATACATTGTTATGAATCGGTTTATGCTGTTCGGGAAGTACATTGTGAAATATGCGTATGTGACCTTGAGGAATAAGTAGATTACACCAACAGTTCGTGATACACGGATTTAGCCAAGAAACACTTATCTCCTACTCTATCCTAGGCAGTAAACACTTGAGTCTTACAGTCACCCATCTAAATCTATCTCGGGTGAGACTGCGCAGTGCATCCTGTGTACAGTGTTTCCCTCTGGTTTACTAAGAGGGCCGATAGTTTTTGAGGCTTTGTTGGAAACCCGAATGACATGAACCCTGGGTCAATAACTCAGACGACCAGATAAAGGAAAACCAACCAATAATGGCTAAGCAAGAAACAATAATCAGTATCTCTATCTATAGTCGAGGAAGAGTATATTGTAGAGGCAACATGTTATACATAGGTTATTTGGATGAAACAAACTTTGACAGATATACAGGTTGAGTATGATGGGCCCATTCCAATATATTGTGATAATACATGCACCATCAGTTTCTCAAAGAACCCGGTGATGCACTCCAATACAAAGCACATTCCAATCAAGTATCACTTTCAACGGGAGCAGGTTGCAGAAAAGCACATCAGAGTTGAGTATGTGGGCACAAAAGAACAAGTGGCAGACATCTTTACAAAACCACTTCCATGGGAAGCCTTTGAGTATATTCGCCAGAGACTCGGAGTTATTTCTACTCAAAAATGAATGCTTTTGAATTCTTATCTTATATGTCTTATATGTACACAAGGAAGCACCATAAGAGGACAGTTCAGTTAGGGGGAGCAGCCCCAGATGGAAAGATACCTTTGCCATTGATGACAAAGGGGGAGAGATTTATCATATGCANCCTATCAAACTTGTTCCAAGTGGACTACAAAGATGCGCAGGATGCAGGTACGAAATTTCATTACTCATGGTTGATCACCCTCATAGCCTTCATGGGATAGCGAGAACCAAAACATGTAATCTTTTGTACCAAACCACAGCCAGTGGGAGCAAGATATCGCTTACTGAGATCCATGCCACAGGCCAAGCATAAGAGGGAGAATGGAATCGTATTCGAAGCGTACCTACGGGATATACAGGAAGCCATCAATCGAGCATGAAGAATAACACCAGAGGCTATCGCGCGATATTTGGACATCGCCAATTTCTGGGCTAGACGACAAGCCATGTGGATACAACCAAGGTAGGATCCGGATAAACAGTGGCTACAAATGCGCTACTACATCACCAAGGGTGATATCAATATGATCATCAGCAAGTGACCTAATGAATGGAGGATCACAGCCATACCCAGAGAATTATCGGGACAAACAACAGAAGGAGGGGTTACGCGGGTGGAAACACAGCCTCCGCAAATCTTGGTACCTAAGAAATGAAGAACGGGCCAAAGAAATTCAACCCAAGCAGACGACGGGTCAGAGCATCCAAGGACCCAAAAGGGGAAGAAAGAGACCACACAGTCGACCAATGGACAATAGAAATAGGCTGGGGGAGCGCAGGAAACTACCCCAAATCCCATCACACAGGAACTAGGGGGAACTAAGAGACCAATTGTGCAGGTAGCAGGCGCGCAAGAAATTGAAGGCACAACGAGCATCACCGGACTATACGATCATGGAGGATGATGGAGAGATGATCGCCAGAATGGTCCAGGACTTCCTCGTAGAAGATTTCGATCGCGCAACACATCACAGGGATAAACTATAGAAGGAGCTGGTAGAAATGAGACAGTTCCTCAAGAAATTCAGGGAAGCCCAGAGTGTTAGTAGCAGCAGAGGCATAGATCCATCGACAACACAGGCCAAAAAAAGAGTGGAGGTAGAAGAAGAGACCCAGTTCTTCCAATGCCACACACACATTCAATGGTCTACATAAAACCTAGCATGTTGTGGATGGATGAAATTGTGGGACAGACACCATTGAAGGATTTGGACCACATCCAATTGGTCTTGACACGGATGCCATCAAGGGCATTATACAAATTGCAGGTTAGCGTCGACCATGAGATGCAGTCTCAAGCACACAAAAATTTAGTCGAGCTACAACAAGCAACAAAGAAGCGGGAAGCATTGGAAACAGTTTGTGCGCAGGTCAAATCTCAAACTCAGGAGGAGAAAGAATGCAAAAACGAACTGGAACATAGAGTGGAAGAAAGTTTTGGGAAACTTCCAAGCACTGCGCAAGGAAATGAACTCCCAGCCAAAGAAAAGATCGACTAGATTGCGTAGGCAATTGATCGATATCAAAAGGAGATCGAGAATCTCTGAGAACAGACTAGACCAACAACTCCACTAGCAGTGAAGGAGAAAAGGAAGCAGGAAGCCACAACGCAACTATAGGAGATAGAGAAACAGGTTAACACGATAGCTGACTTGTTCGATAAAGCAACGCAACTTTGGACAAGACTGGAAGAGGATCCACAGGTCCAACACTGGGACAAGGAAGAGGAGAGGATCAATGCAGCGATCCAAGAACTCAAGCAGTGACAAAAGACCATACCAATTCCAGAACGAGTCAAGGGAACGCAAGAGTTGAATAATATGCAGGCAGAACTTATCACTACATAAACATAGAAAAAGGAGCCTCAGACTCAAATAGAACCATTGCAGGAACGGGTAGTAGAAGCACTCACATAGGCGGAAGGAGCCAGAACACAGATAGCATAGACCCAATTAAAATGCACAGGATTGATGAGCGACGAAGTGGCAGTTCAGATAGTTGACACCATCAAGGAGAAAACCGCACAAGCACTGACAAAAGCAACCAAATTGCAGGAAAAGTTACAGATGATCACCAAGGAGATCGAGAAAGCACAGAGAGATTAGGTGATTCAGGATGAGTCACATGTCAGTGTTGGGGGCCTATTGGCACCAGGCCGAAGGGAAAACAAGGACGATCATGGGTAAGAAAGTGTGCAGAAACCAAAGTAACAGCTAGCAAAAGAACAACACGCATGCATGCAAGAAAGTGTGCACAAGGAAAGTGAAAGATGGAGGAAGAACAACACGTGCATGGGAGGAAGACCTAACGTCGGTAGGGTTAGGGTTTTGGTAATACACTGTAAATGGATGAAGAGCCCGAAATGTATAAATATAGATATGAAGGTATCATATAGAGGTTGGTTGTTGTTATTTTAGCTACACATGGGCGAATGCGATATGTAATGGTTTTGACTGTGTGAACCAATATTGTAAGCTTTTGAGCAAGGAAGAGAGGAGGGAAGGTAGATCCAAGGATTGGATCTTAGGCTGTAGAGCCTGGTGCGATCTAGTTTTCCTCATATAGATCTTACCTGTAAGAGGGAAATTGTAAACGCATGGCACCGGGAATGCAGAACTACCATAATAAAAGAGCCAAGAGCCAAATCTTTGTGGACGTAGCCCGGGAGAGTGTGAACCACGATAATATTTGTGTAATGTGATGAATGCATGCATGTCTTTACTTTCTTTCAACAATTAATGGTTAGGCTTGATAAATGAGTTAATACATTGTTATGAATCGGTTTATGCTGTTCGGGAAGTACATTGTGAAATATGCGTATGTGACCTTGAGGAATAAGTAGATTACACCAACAGTTCGTGATACACGGATTTAGCCAAGAAACACTTATCTCCTACTCTATCCTAGGCAGTAAACACTTGAGTCTTACAGTCACCCATCTAAATCTATCTCGGGTGAGACTGCGCAGTGCATCCTGTGTACAGTGTTTCCCTCTGGTTTACTAAGAGGGCCGATAGTTTTTGAGGCTTTGTTGGAAACCCGAATGACATGAACCCTGGGTCAATAACTCAGACGACCAGATAAAGGAAAACCAACCAATAATGGCTAAGCAAGAAACAATAATCAGTATCTCTATCTATAGTCGAGGAAGAGTATATTGTAGAGGCAACATGTTATACATAGGTTATTTGGATGAAACAAACTTTGACAGATATACAGGTTGAGTATGATGGGCCCATTCCAATATATTGTGATAATACATGCACCATCAGTTTCTCAAAGAACCCGGTGATGCACTCCAATACAAAGCACATTCCAATCAAGTATCACTTTCAACGGGAGCAGGTTGCAGAAAAGCACATCAGAGTTGAGTATGTGGGCACAAAAGAACAAGTGGCAGACATCTTTACAAAACCACTTCCATGGGAAGCCTTTGAGTATATTCGCCAGAGACTCGGAGTTATTTCTACTCAAAAATGAATGCTTTTGAATTCTTATCTTATATGTCTTATATGTACACAAGGAAGCACCATAAGAGGACAGTTCAGTTAGGGGGAGCAGCCCCAGATGGAAAGATACCTTTGCCATTGATGACAAAGGGGGAGAGATTTATCATATGCA
>JZKD02S1711835.1:84988-97727 GCA_000966675.3 Picea glauca | reverse complement strand
CCAGTGCCTCAATGACATGGTATATGTCTACTACAATCTCCGATTGTTGGTGAGGCAGATTCAAAAAACACCTGATGTGGACGCCATTTCATTGGATGGGATTGACACCAGTGCTAAATGGAGGGTTGAGTCCGAGAGGCCATCTTGGAATCGATCCCTGATTGAATACAGTGGGAGGTAGAGGGGGCAATAGCAGAGGAGGAGGAGGGGGATGTTACAGAGCAGAGTCTTCCACCATTTTCATGGACTCGTACAAAGGGAGTTGTACTTGGCAGTAGAACCAGTAGAGGACACCAGAGTCTAGCTCCTACTTCTTCTACAGAACATCATAGTCAAGTGCCAACCCTAGGGGCTTCTTCCTCTAGAGGAAAATCTATCACCTTTTCCCATAAAAGGGGAAGAATAAATCATTAGACTTTATTTGATTTCATTATAGATGACTCATGATGATGAGATACAATTGTCACTTATTATATTTTTTGATGATATTTTGAGGCTTTAGACTCAGGACATGATTTAGTGTTGGTCTGTAGACTGTGATGTATTCGAGTTTACTAGACATCTTATACATCTTATATATGAGTTTTCTTTTCATAATTATGTGGAAATAAATAAATTTATTTGACGTTGTTAATGCTCTAGATATTTAAAAATTTGAAAAAAAATGAATATTTTTGTATTTTTTCGTTCTTACGACATTTTTCGATATTTACCTCGATTTTGCCGATATTTTCATTTTCGGACCCTCTGCGATATTTTCCCGTTACCGATGTTGGTAACACTAATTGTAACATTAGAATTGTAACATTAAAATTGTAACATTAAACAATAAAGTTTGTTCAAGTATAATGTCATGTCATCCATGGTTGTGAATGAAAGTTTGCCATGTTGACATAGTGGTTGGAGGGTATGTAGTATTGTGATTCAAGTAAGGAAGTCATGATATTACTTGAATAGACTTTGTATGCATTTGTATGTGCTTCAAGAATTTGCATTAAACAATATTTCTCTTAACAACATTAAAATTGTAACATTAAACAATAAAGTTTGTTCAAGCATGATTTAATATCATCCATGGTTGTGAATGAAAGTTTCACATGTTGACATAGTTGTTGGAGGGTATGGAGCAATGTGATTCAAGTAAGGAAGTAATATGGATGTGAATGAAAGTTTCCCATGTTGACATAGTTATTGGAGGGTATGGAGTAATCTGATTCAAGTAAGGAAGTCATATGGATGTGAATGAAAGTTTCACATCTTGACATAGTTGTTGGAGTAGAGTAATGTGATTCAAGTAAGGAAGTCATGATATTACTTGAATAGACTTTGTATGCATTTGTATGTCCTCCAAGAATTTGAAGCAAATAATATTTCTCTTAACTAGTAGTTATGGTCTTATAATTATTGTGGTGGATTCAATTAGAGATCATTGATGGGCCATAAACAAAGAAATAGAATCAGAAACACATTTTTTTAAATATGATGCTTCCTTTACACATTATTAAAACGAACTATATGTGCATGGCTAGAAAAACTATGAAAACATTTTTTTAAATATGATGCTTCCTTTACACATTATTAAAACGAACTATATGTGCATGGCTAGAAAAACTATGAAAAACTTAAGGTCTTGTTTATCAACTTATATCTAAATTTGTGGTGGAAGCCTACACAAATTAGAGCCCCATCAAACTAAGTAAACTTGAAAAAAAAAAGTATTTTTAAATATACAATCATTTCCCATTTTTCCATATAAAAACAAGAACTCTATTCTATTGAGTTGTCATTCTTCGTGAACCTCAATGACTCATACTAGGTTGTCACCAAAGAAGGGAGAATTCCAAGTATCTAAATTTGTGGTGGAAGCCTACACAAATTAGAGCCCCATCAAACTAAGTAAACTTGAAAAAAAGAATATTTTTAAATATACAATCATTTCCCATTTTTCCATATAAAAACAAGAACTCTATTCTATTGAGTTGTCATTCTTCGTGAACCTCAATGACTCATACTAGGTTGTCACCAAAGAAAGGAGAATTCCAAGTGACAAATGACTCATACTAGGTTGTCACCAAAGAAGGGAGAATTCCAAGTGACAAAGGCAGGGAGAAGATAACAAAAAATGTTTGCAGCCCATTCCCAAACTAACATTGAAAAAGGGCACAACCAAAGCATGTGTTTTACTATTTCATCTTTATGACGGATATTTCATCTTTATGAAGAAAAAAGGGAACTTAGGATGTTGACAAAAAAAGGGAACTCAAGTTGTTGTTGAGGGGAAAGTCACCCAAAATAAAGGAAAAAGAAAAAAACACTTTCTTCAACTCATGATTTCTACGAGTATTAATATTGAAATAACCTAGTGGTCCTCTTAGAAGGAAGCCTCCAAACCTTGTTTAGTCGAACATTTGACATCAATTGGGAACTCAACCAATGATACCCATCATTTGGCCTATACTTCTTCAATCCCTTTGTATAATTCCACCTCCAACATCTCCACCATGTAGGTAGAGAAGGAAATCCAATCTTAATAAATAGATCATCTATAATGAGTTCGTTGAACCTCTCAATAATGATGATCTTCTTAGTGGAATCGAGACAAAACTATTTTTTTAACTTTAATCGATGCTTCCATTCATGAGTCCCGACATCAAAGAAATCCCCATCCTTAACAACACCTTTCTTGAGAAGATTAAATTGGCCCAAACCCAAGAAATACCCATCCTTAACAATGCCTTTCTTGAAAAGATTAAATTGGCCAAAACCCAAGCAATCTATGTCAATCATTTATCATTAAATTGCACAAGGGGCTACAACCATTTGCAATGCTCATTAAAGGACGAGCTAATTCATATAGAGATTCTTTTGCAGGTAAGCCAATGCTTAATGGCTTCCGAACATTTCACAAGTCTCCATGTTGCAAATGCTCTCTAGATTTTGAGCTTGGAAGGAATTAAAATGAGTGTTTAAAGGTTATCATTCTCCCAACCTCATTCACATAATAGGGTCCCCATTGAGATATAACTTTGCTACTAGAGTTTCCATTTTCCTTTCCCTCCAATATTTGTATGACCCACTTCATGCATATGGCCCAAATTTATCTAATCCTAGAAAAAGTCGAAGGAGTTCCTCCGTCTTTTGAAAGGTCCTCTTGGATGGGACCTAGTAATACTAGTAATAAACAAGGGCAGTGAAAACTCAAAATCCTAGTTTCCAATGACTTAGGCTTAAAAATCCATTTATCAACTTCTTTGGAAATTCATTGTAAAAACACCTCCCACAAAAAACCTAAAAACCTAGTTTCGAATGACTTAGGCTTAAAAATAAAATTCATTTATCAACTTCTTTGGAAATTCATTGTAAAAAAAAACCTAGTTTCCAATGACTTAGGCTTAAAAATAAAATCCGTTTCAACTTCTTTGGAAATTCATTGTAAAAACACCTCCCACAGAAAACCTAAAAACCTAGTTTCCAATGACTTAGGCTTAAAAATCCATTTATCAACTTCTTTGGAAATTCATTGTAAAAACACCTCCCAGAGAATTTATAGAGAATCCTAAAGGGAGAAGAGGATACCAAGAGCTTAAAAACTTTGGCTACGTTTTAAACAAGTTCATCCTATATTGGTGAGCCAAATAGGGAGGTCACATGGAAATGTTAGTAGCACTACATTTTAAGCACCGATAACTTGGAGAACAAGGCCATGTCAAAAATATGAATGGATTCCATTAGGGTACATACACAAACTCCTATGACATTCCTAATCATTCAAACGTGCGTCATCTATGCCTTTAATAAGTTAGACAACATTATTTTCCATGAGGGAGATACCCTTAATAGGCCCTTATGAAGTTCTGTGGTGAAGCATATAGCCTAGGACCTCAATTTCCATAATGTACAATGCTAGTGATAGAGGGCATCCATGTTTAATTGAATTGAATAAGCCAACCTTCTCTAAATTGACTCAACTTATAAAAAGACAATAAGACGCACATGAAAATAAGTCTTTATTGCTCAAAGGAAATATTGACCAAAACTCGGTCAAAATTGCTAGAATGAAACGTAACTCCACACGATCATAAGCTTTCCCAAAGTAAGGATTAATGGAAAGGGATTTCAATCTCAAGTGTCCATCCCATTCCATACATTTTGAAATGACAACAACATTATTCAAGATAAAGTCGCCTTTAATTAAAACACGCTTTCTCTAGACTAATAATTTGTGGAAAGAGGAAATGAACCTGCAAGGCTAAAGCTTTGGCAAGAATGTTATATCAAACCTTCAAAAAGGTTATCAGTCAAGGAAGATTAACCGACAAACCAATATCACATCTTGTGGGTGCATACTAGGGGTATTAAAAATAGATAAAAGGTAATTCACTATATTGGATGGTATTAAGGGGGTTGAGAAGGTTTTAAATTAAACTAGAGGTATACATGTTGTGGGGGAAGAAGAGGGTTCAACTAATTAACCGACAAACCAATATCACATCTTGTGGGTGCATACTAGGGGTATTAAAAATAGATAAAAGGTAATTCACTGTATTGGATGGTATTAAGGGGGTTGAGAAGGTTTTAAATTAAACTAGAGGTATACATGTTGTGGGGGAAGAAGAGGGTTCAACTAACCATTTTCTTTTCTTTTTTGGGAGGGAAGGATGGTAGAGGAGGCAGTGTGGGTGGTGTGTAAGGTACCTTCTTATCCACAAGAAAAGATAAAAAAGATGGGGTTTTCTAGTCTAAATGTGCACTGATTGGCAGAGGTATGGTAATCAATTTTCCATATTGTTAGACCATATCAACAATAAGCCCTTCAATTCATGTTAAAGATAGAAAACATAGGGTTTCCTAGTCTAAATGTGCACTGATGGCTGAGGTACCAAGGTATGGTAATCAATTTTCCATATTGTTAGACCATATCAACAATAAACCCTTCAATTCATGTATGAAGGGACAATGTTTGGCATTACACTAACCAACATAAGTCAAAAGTCAAGATTTTTTTTCTTTCAAGGAAAAATCTAGATAAACATTTAGCTAGACAACTCAATACAAGCTTGGAATATTCCAATTAAATAACTTTTCCTTTGTACAATGCAACATAGATCCAAGTTTTTCCATGCAAGAAAAATCCAAGGATAATAATGTACTTCCTAAAACATTTTAAAGATTATGTTATCTAAGCATAATTGGCATAATCCATTCCATTCAACATAGCATGAAAATATAAGCCACATTCTCACTTTCATTATTTTAGCTTGAGAATCAGATAGCATATCCAGAATGTAGGGCCTGAATTTGGATAGCTCTAGGGGTTTTAAGGTTAAGGATCCTAATCCCATGAATAAAAAATTTATACCTTCAATAGAAGGCTTATTTAAGGCTTGTTATCACAGAATTTTTATTTGTGCAAAGACTTCCACAAGATCCCAATATTGTGTAACAATTGGATAGTGTGTTTAACTGAAGATAGGGTTTCAACCATTACTTGTAATCAACAAGACTAGTGTCGTTTCTCTTTCTTGGAGAATGGAGCAACGGAACACACCATGAAACTTGTTAGGTGCAAGAGAGAGAAGATCAAGATAGGGCATATAACCTCATAAACCCTAATCCTAACTTCTTAAAAACAAATCCCAAGACATATAGCCTCATAAACCCTAGGTGTCATTTTCTTCTCTAACCTTTAGAGACAAAATTTCAATTGGACTAGATCCTCTTCATCCATAGGACTTATTTTATTTGTGCAAAGCCTTCCACAAATTCCAATATTGTGTAACAATTGGAGAGTGTGTTTAACCGAAGATAGGGTTTCAACCATTACTTGTAATCAACAACACTAGTGTCATTTCTCTTTCTTGGAGAATGGAGTCACTGAACACACCATGAAAATTGCTAGGTGCAAGAGAGAGAAGATCAATCTAGGGCATATAACCTCATAAACCATAATCCTAACTTCTTCAAAACAAACCCTAAGGCATATAGCCTCATAAACCTTAGGTGTCATTTTCTTCTCTAACCTTTAGAGACAAAATTTCAATTGGACTACATCAAACCATAGGGGGATAAATCCTCTTAATCCATAGGACTTAAACCATAGGGGGATAAATCCTCTTAATCCATAGGACTTAAACTAGCCAAGACAAGAACCCTAGGGTATAAATACTCTTAAGCCCTAGAATAAAGTCTTAATGTTTCAAGAATAAGAGATAAATGAATAAATTCTTAATGTTTGAAGAATACGAGATAAATGAAAGTAGGTAGGGGGTTAAAAATTCTTACTTAATGTTTCAAGAATAAGAGATAAACGAAAGCAGGGAGGGGGTTAAAACTTCTTAATCCGTCCTCGGGTTTCAAGCATACAAGGTAACATGCAACAATTAATCCTCTAAAAGAGCATTTACTAAAATATACCACACAAGCAATAAACTTGAACAAGAATACCTTGTAGGTTAAGCACATGCATGAGGAGACCCTAATTCACCATCCAGTTATTAACAAGAGACAATCATCCAATAAAAATATTCCTTCAAGTGGTGCACAAAAGTACTCCTAGCGAAAAAGAGAAGGGAAGAGACAGGTATAGGTGTATCTCACAAATGTGAGAGTGATGATGAATAAGTTTGAGTGCTTCCTCTACTTATATGACGTAACCAATCACTATGTGTCCACATAATTGAGTAAAACAACAATAATCCATGTTAGAAGTGGGGTCAACCCCTCAAAATAGCCTCTACAATGATAAATCATGCAAATAATACAGCACAAGGTCACATGTGTGGTAATGTCAAGCCCTCAAGAAAGTGAAGGAGGCCTCCCAAGGCCACATGTCATCATCTAGTAGTGCAAGCAAGGTGGAAGACCATCATCAAGCACCCTATCACATCTCAAGTCATCATGTGGTATCCAAGTGGCAAGAAAACACCAACATCATCAAACCCTATAATATGACGTCAACATAAAAAAATTGATCTGAATCGAATCCAACAAGAAAAATTGGTTATCCGCACACACTCTAAGATGATCAACACAAGAAATTTTTAAGGCTATGGACAAATAAGATACCAACTTGTTGGCATGAAGGACCCTATTCCATCACAATTGATGTCTACAAAGGTGCATTCAAAAGAAGGTGCCACACACCCTCTACAAAGGCACCCATGACTAAGACACTACAACCCCTTGTATGTCATGAACCCCATACCCAGTGAGCCTTGATCCATAACCACTTCATCTACATCACATGACTTAAAGAGGAATCACTTGGGAAACACTCCTTGACCTCGGAAAAGATCTACCCATTAGGACACCTCGTCAACCCTCCCATACCCAAAGCTTGGCAAGTTGCATAATGTCTTTGAGCACTTACTTGTTTGACCGGGTAATCTTTGATGCACATGCTTAGGTGGCTCATTTATTGATTTGTTTTACTAACCATGATATTTTCACTTGAGATCTTTGGAGGGCATGCTTATTTGTATTTGCAGGACCTAGCTCGTGGACAATTTTGGAAGAACAAGCCTAGCTTGGGCTTCCATGGGGCTTGAAGCCCACAGGTTGGTTGCCAAGGGCCCACATGCCGAGTCACGGTGACATGCCATGACCTGGCCCTCACATGCCAAAAAGTTTGACTAGGAGAGGAAAAATGTCACTTTTAGAGGCTTGACGTGAAGGTGAAGGATAGGGTTTGGTGGTGAAGGTGTTGCTTTATGACATGTAGCCCATTTTGAAGGAAGGAATCTTGAAGACCATCAAGAGAGGAATTGGATAAGTGACAAGTGGCCTTTGGAGGCTTAGCCATGCATCTTCTACCCCAACGACTTGTTCAAAGTGTCGAAACATCCTCTAAAGGGGTGACATCACCTTATATTCTAGGGTTTCTCTTGTGTAAAAGTGAGTTTTAAGATAAACTGTTTAATATTATTTTGTTACAAGGGGTAAGGTAAGGGTTGTGGACCCCTTGTCTTATGTTTTACATTTCTAATGTGAACAAACTATGTGATAGACATTTTGTATAAATAGAGATCATGAAATCTCATTTTGAGTCATAACTCTCACATGGAGAAGAGCCAAGGACTGAAATTTTCTCTATCCTTGAAGCATTTTGTTCTCTTGTGCTATCGTATGGTGTTTATTTGGTTGTGGATTAGATGATGATGATGTGCTAGCTCTTTGAGGTCTTTCCTAGCTATTGTGGTGGTTTATCTTGGCATGTAATGGTTTATCTTGATGCTATTGGATTAGTAAGACATTTTACTTATCGCTATCATTTGTAATTCAAGCTCAAGGTTAATTTTTATAAGACTAGGTAGGGAGTATAAGTGCATACACCCCTACTTTAGTTCCACCATAAATTTTAAGCATAGAATTATTGTTTGCAAGGGTTTGCTAAGCAAGCATAAGGATATACACCCCTTAGTATTAAACCCTAGCTAGGTTACTTGCCTTGGGGAATAAGAGAATTTATACACCCAAGGAGATAGTAGCTCTAGCTCTTTACTCTTGACCCCATTAACCCATAGTCAAAGGCACTAGTCGTTGCATTGGAAAAATAAAACATTGCACTGATAAACATGAAAAGTTGATGTTTTGAAGTTCTATCACTTGGACATTGTTCCTTGAGCCCTGGGCTATCTTGCCTCATTAAGGCGTCCTCTTTCACCCACTAAAACTTCTTGTTGTTACAAAACTAACCTACAGCCATTAGGGCTACAGAAATCTAACCCCCTAACCCTAGATAACTCCTAAACTAAACTAACCGTAGGAATAGACTATAAGTTTGCCCTGACAAAATACTAACCCTAGCACACTTTTTGAGCTAGTTTGAAGTGATTTTAATTGGCTGACTTTTCTGTTATAAGGCTTGGTTTTCTACAGCAATAAGATTGATAAATATCACGACAGTAAGATTTTGTGACAACCTTGCTTTGGTGCTAAAGCCTTGCTCTATCGTTGTTGACTTGAACTAGTCTTTACTAGCTTGTCTCTTGCTTATTCAATTGGATTTTTGGCACTTATTTTGCAGCCCTTATTATATTTTAT
The DNA here is from genome assembly GCA_000966675.3 of Picea glauca. Classification (NCBI taxonomy): domain Eukaryota; kingdom Viridiplantae; phylum Streptophyta; class Pinopsida; order Pinales; family Pinaceae; genus Picea; species Picea glauca. The sequence continues at coordinate 88,685 of JZKD02S1711835.1, read as the reverse complement.
ATGCTCATATATATCACTGCTTATTGCAATTAGGGACACCAAGCTTAACTTACTTTTCCACATAACATGCTACATTGTATATTTGGTTTTCATTGTGTCTCGAGCATGTAATCGTCTCTTGGCAGATCACTCAAAGCATTGGAAACCCTAAGCCTTTCCCAAGACTCATTACCAAGTTTCCTTTACCATCGAGAATTGACCTTTAGGGGCATCCATCCATACATCCCATTCCCCCTAGGGTCATTGAGATTCCCCACTTGAGGTGACTACATCACCTCTAAAGTGACGGGAACACCTGCCTAAGGTGACAGTGGGTACGTGCTCTCTAAGTTTTCGCCATTTTGGTGGTTGGGTCGGGTTTGCCCAACCTACAATTTGTGCAATAACATAGAGGAGCAAGACCCTTTGCATGACAGATATGAGCCTAACACATGAGGGGAAAGCCTTTGGAGGCCCAACAATTTCATCCTCAAGCTCAACGACTTGACCAAAGTGCCAAAACTCACTCTTTTACGAGATGAAGTCACCTTTTAGGGTTTCTTTTGTGCATTTTTAAAAGTTAAAGTCAAATTACTTTGTAAAGGGGAAAAATAAAGAGAGAAGGCTCCCTTATTTTGTGGTTTACCCTAATTTATGTGGAAAAACACTTTTTAGAACTTTTGTATAAATAAGGATCAAACTTATTTATTTCATTTTATCATAGCTCTCCCATTGTGAGAAGACTACTTGGCTGAAATTTGCGCCCCTGTTGGGACAATTCTCTCTCTCTCTCTCTCTCTCTCTCTCGTGATATGGTTTAGCTCTTTTGTTATGGAATGAAGTGGTGCACTATCCCTTAGAGGCTCTTTCTCTTGCTTTGATGGTGAAAAATACATTGGTAATTATGTTTTTTCTTGGCATTTTTTGGAATTGGTAAGGAAAATCTACACTTTGTTAGGTTTCTTTCTTGTTCCATGGTTGTTATTGGCTACATCCTTGGAGGAGTATAAGTGTTTACAAACTCCACCAAGTTTTATCATTATTGTTTATTGAAAAGTCTGTTGCAAAGGTTGCTAGGAGAAGCAAAACGGGTTTACACGCTCATAGACTTTACCTTGTTAGGGTTTCTATCTCAAGGGAGTAAAAGGGCTTACACCCGTTGAGATTTAGTAGACCTAACTTAATACAAGAAAACTCCATATAACCCATGTGGCAAGGCACAAATATTTATTTGAAGTGGAGAAATAAATTGCTTGAAATGGTAAACATGATTTAGAGAGATTTTGATTTTGTTCAAGTTGGAATATTTTCTTGATGCTTTAAGCTTGCTAAAGCCTCTAGGGCGCCTTGATTGGCCTAGTATTCTTGGAGCTATAACCGAATAAAAGATGAAACCATTTGGGCTGCAACAAACTACTCTATATTTTTTATTTTAACCTCCCTTTCAACCATGGAAATTTGCTAGTGAACCATTGCTATCATTCTATTCCTAATTGGTGAACTTTTTGTCAGATTACTTGCTTACTTTTGTGGTTCAAACTTGTTTCTGTAGCAAATCTTTGCTACTGCCACATGGCTGCTACAAACATACTCTAAAAACTTCATAGAAAAGCCCTCTAACACCACTAAAGTTTGTTTCAAAGTATTGGGAACTAATCTACTTGTTTTATGCTTCATTTCTTAATAAATCTTTGATGCTTTGAGTGGTTATATCTGCAATAATTAGCTTTGTTCCTTTTTGATATCCTTGTTTTAAAAACTGTCAAACCGAAGTCGGAACCGACCGGTTTGACCGGTTAGATGTGTGCCCAGTTCGAACCGGTGAAAAAACTGAACCAACTGACCGGTTTATGACGGAACCGGTTGGTTTGGTACCGAATCGGTCAGTTCCGTCATAATCTGGCTTATGAGAATCGGCCAGTTTGGTACCGAACCGGCTGGTTTTGTCATAAACCGACCAGTTCGGTTTGGTTTTCCTGTGGTGGGCCCACAGACTTCAAAAAACCTCTTATTTGTTTGCTAAAAGAATACGCTAACCTCCTCTAAACCCCAACAACAACCTATAACATCACTCCCCTCTAAGTGCCTCACACCTCTCTCATTCATCATTTGGGAGCATTTGGGTTTTCGAGCAGCATTGATTCTTCATGAGTAACATTAAGGAGCTTATTGGGTAAGTGTTTTGGGCAGTTTGTCGTGGATTTCTCATCTCAACTAGGAGGCTATAGTTCATCTTCAAGTTTGGAGGAGTTGGATCAAAGGTATGTTGAAAATTTTCCACTCTTTTTTTTCCATCTTGAATCTTGATTGTTGAATGTTTGAAAGTTTGAAACTTAGTAAGAGTCCAAGACAAGGTTCCTTCTTTACATTTTCAGATTGCTTGCATTGTGCAAATTGCACCTTTTCTTTAGCCTTTGAGTTTGCATTTACAAATTTACAATGGCCCCAAAAGCTAAATATGTCACATGGGTTTATGCTGACGTGATTGAAGGTTTAATGTATTGCAAGTATTATCAAAAATGCATGAAGGGGGGGTGTGGGGGGCATTCATAGGTTGAAAGAACACTTGGCTGGCATTAGAGGCCAAGTTAAATCATGTGAGTCACCATTAGATGTTATTGGGCCTATTCGAGAAGAGATGCAACAAGTACTTAATGACTACCAAGAAGAAAAGGCTAGGGAAAAAGCTATACAGGCTTAAATAGGGAGGAAGAGAGATGTACCACAAATGAGGGAAGCCAACCCAACTATTGATTATGAGGACTCTCTATCTATTCATTCTACCAGTGTTAGAAATAAAGACCCCTTTCATTATGTTCCTCCTCCCCTTGAAAGTGAAAATACCATGCATCCGCCTAAAAGTAAAAAGAGGAATACCATCCAAAGTTATTTCACATCTCCCCCCAATTCTGGCCCGCAGACAAGATGGCAAAGACACCAAAAAGAAAGTTAATGATCCCACATTTTGGAAAAAAGCAACAAAAATTGTGAAAATTGTTGAGCCACGTGTTAAAGTGTTGCGACTAGTGGATGGGGAAAAATTGGCCATCGGTTACATTTATGAGGCTATGGATCAGGCAAAGGAGAAAATAAGGGAAGCATACAAGCATAGAGTGACCAAGTATGGGCCTATTTGGGGCATCATTGATTGTAGATGGAACAATCAACTCCATCGCCCTATACATGCAGCTAGGTATTTCATGAACCCAAGGTATCGTTACAGAGCACAGCTTGGAGAAGATATGACAGGGGAGGTTAGAGATGGCTTGATTGATTGCCTTGAGCGCATGGTCCCTTCTAAGAGTGAGCAGTTGGAGATACACCGACAAATCACTTCTTTCACTAGAGACACAAGTACCTTCGACAAGAACCTAGCAAAGATTGCAAGGGATGTGGATGAGCCAGGTAACAATTCCAAAGTTTAAAGTTCAAGTGTTTAAATTTTAAGCTTTAAATTTTATGTACTTTATAATTTATTACTTCAAGGAACTAAATCGACTAACTATGTTTTTTGCAGCAAACTGGTGAGAGTCATTTGGCAGCCAATGTCCTCAATTCAAAAGATTTGCAATTAGAGTGTTGAGTCAAACTTGTAGTGCTTTCGGGTGTGTTGACCGCCTATGCAGCACAGGGGTCAACTCACGTGTCGTGAAGCATTCATCTATGTCGAAGATCATCTTGGTTCTACTTGGTGTCTGATGTTCCAGCATCAAAATTT